>VZRO01005231.1:12638-63969 GCA_013397915.1 Daphoenositta chrysoptera | reverse complement strand
TGCTGCCCGCCGAGGTGCAGCGGGCGCTTGGGCGGGGGAGCGGGCTCGGAGTGACTCCGGGGTTCTGCTCCTGTTCAGTGGCATCGTGTCTGCAGCCCGGGCTTGTGCTGGGCACTGCTCTTGGTCCTGGACTCAATGCAGTTCTTACTTAGCGTATTTTTCTGCTATATTAAACTTCTGTCAGATCTTGTACTGGTCCTATGAGGACTACAGTTAATGGCTGTTCTCTACTATCCTGATGGAGGGGCTTTCCTGTTACCCTACTTCCTGGACATCTGAGAGAGAATTTTTTGTTGTTGTTGTTTGTTTTGGGATTTTGTTTTTTTGTTTGATTTTGTTTATAATGCTATAACTTGTCCTAAAGTGGCTGCTTTTCCACGTGTCGTACTTGTCCCGCAATCTGTTCTTAGTTAAATACTTTCCGTATGAAGGCCACAATGCTTGAAGCTGAGGAGATTCAGCCAGTTCCTAGACATGTCTTTCTGGTGTTCCTACTTTTTTAAGGAAAATTATTTTCTTGGAAGTTGGCGATAAGCTTAGCTAGAAAAAGTGCAGCTGAACAACAAGTAGACTTTAACCTTGTAAAATCTTTTAATTAGCCAGTATTCCGTTATAGAAGTTTTACATTTTTTTATAGTACCATCCTTGTTCTGTGGAACTGGAATTCATTGAGCACAATAAGGTACCAGAAAAGGCAAAGCTGCTCTACAACTCTAAATAATTTTCTTGTACCAGCACATCTTTATTTTCTTCTTCTCCGCTAAAAGCATATGCCACGCACACTTATTTATTGTTCAGGTATGAAGAAAATAGAAATTGTCAACAAAATAGACTAGAAAGACAGAACCTCTTGGGGATTTGCAGGTTAAATGAAATAATTTCTCCAGAAAACTTCAGAATTAGACTTGATTTTTCAATATGCAGGGTTTTAACTGAATACATATGCATTTTGTTTTAAAATGTAACATTTTAAGCTACTGCACTTGAGAGATTTTCCAGGAGTCTTTAATTTAATTTACTTTTAAAATGACAGATTCTATGGTTTAACTTGTATGTTGTTACCAAAATAAATTTTTTCCTGGAACTGGTGGTATATAAGTATACACGTGATATAGTAGTGAGTGATATCCAGATCCCTGAAAATAGTATTTTAAGCATGCTAACAATAATTTTAAGATTCAAATAGTTTCACAGTCACAGTTGGAATTTTGTGGTCAGATCTTTATAAGTTGACTAGTGTGCCACAGATTTCAGGTGTTCCTGGAAATCTGTGTCCTTAGGCTTATTAAGTCATTTTGCTTCTCCATGAGGCCTGAGAAACTTATACAGCAGTTGAAGTTGTCACAAATCCCAGACTCAAAATCAATATGGTGGGGAATGATAGTTAGAGTGCACTAGGTCTGCTCTTAACAAGTCCCACAGTGACCTCTAATGTTCAAGGATAAAACCCGAGTTGTTAAAATAAAGGAATTATTTTTTGAAGGCATAATTTTCTGTATTAGTTCATACATTTAGTTTATTACTATGCCCCAGACAGTAGATAGTAAGTAGTTGGTTCATCAAGTTTCACTGCTGGTTTTCACAGGAATGTTCTGTCGAGGAGTCAGTTCCAATTCCTCTGCTTTGAACAAGGATGCACAAAGCTGCTTTTATAGTACTTGTGGGAGAACTAGTAATTTTTGTGAAGCATGCTGAAAATGGATAATGCCTTTCAAATAGTAAAAGCATTTCTATTCTTTCTTTTGGCATCATTTGTTCATACCACAATAAATACTATTTTCAGTTATTATTCTGTCCTCATGTACTCAGTGCATACTGGCATGATTTAAAGATTCGTAGCTGAGAATCTTGTTTCTTCTATTAATTTGGTTTTTTATTCATTTGTCTTTCCATTAGGCTAGAAGAAACTTCCCTGTTCTGTACTGAACTTAGTTCTTCTTAATCCAAAAGCAAAACCTTGTAGAAGAATTTGTTTCTGACAATATTCATGTTTGAAGCTGAATACTTTTATTCTTAGGCTGCATGTTGAATCTTACCTGAATTCTTAAGGTTGTATATTTTGGTGAAAACAGAATATTCCTTTTTTTTTGTTGCTGTTTTTGCCTAAGTTTGCTTCTGGATAACCACAACTAACATGGCAGTTCCATGGTACTTGAAAGAATCCAGAAGGTTGATTAGATAAATGTACAAATTTATTGAAATTCAAAGGTTATGTTATTGTTTACCATAAATATAATTTACAGATGCAGTAAGTTTTGAAGCAACTCCTCATTTGTGCCGTCTCTTTGAGAGCAAAACATAGAAGCAGCTAGTAGTCGTTTGCAAAGGACACTTGAAATTAGTTAATTTAGAGAATTAACTTTGGTTGCAGGCATTGAATGCTTAGGCTGAAAGCAACACCGAACTTCTGGTTGTTGGAAGCTGAACATGTTATGCTGCTCACTTAAGTGACTTCCAAAAACTGATGTAATTTAGTACTTTCCTTTATGTACAGTATACATTAATGATTTTTAGTTTCTTTGAAGGTGCAGAAACATGAATAAAACCAAATATTGTAACTTCTGTGTTAGAAGAACTGGTTCTCTGCCCGTTGCCTGTGTGATAGTACTTGAAGATATTTCATTACATCTAAAGTTTTAAGTGCTGGGAAAAAATCTGATTTGTAACAATTTTTTTTTTTTTTAATTGCAATTCCTTTTCTTGATGCTTGTGTGTATAAAATGGAATCCTGAATAACTTGTCAGAACTGAGGGGTGGCTGATTACTTGCCATCCTGAATTAGTTGTTAATTTGATTACTGAGAGTAACTTTAGTCTACAGCTGTGTTTTCTTCCAGTTTTGATTTATATTTGAAGAGTGAAATGTTTTGTTTGGAAATACAAGATTTTCCACGAGGGTAAAATTTGTGTACTTGAAACACAAAATTAATTTGTAAGAATAAGCAATATGAATTTCTTTCCAGTTACAACCAACGTGTGAACTAAGCCTTTGTACATGACATAGATCCCAGTGATGGGATATAGTAGTATAATATTAAAAGGAGAATCAGTTCTACATTAAACTGATTTTTTTGCCCCCAGCAATAATGCTGTGACTGATTATGTCGATGATTGTTGTGGTTTAAGCTTTTCTATTTAGTTTGTGAGCTGAAAGCTCATTATGGTTGATCTGGTTTTGTCTGCTTCTGGGAACTTCTCTGTATGTTACAGCACCGGGAAGATTAGAAAAATGGATTTTTATTGTTGTTTTTCTTTAATGTGCTATACTGGAAAAATTCTGCATATTTCATAGGGATGGGAGCTATTACATGGAAATTGTAATTGCTTGAATTCAAGCAAAGGCACAAGAAAATGGTACAAAATGGAGTTGAAGCTAACAGAATCTGCTGCTTTGTATTTGGAACAAGTGAAACATACGGGTGTCAGGAAAAAATTACTAATTTACAGGATAGGTTAGATGCTTCTGCTTACTGCTTCAGTAATGCAGCAGTCGTTTTCCTGACCTGTGATATTTCCAAACTCACAATAGAGGGGTGTTCTTTCATGTCTGTATGCTAGGGGATACAGGGAGAGTAATACGATGGAGGAATAGGATGAGTAAAACCTGTGCAGAGTATAAATATATTAATTGAATAGACATGTTACCACTATGGTGGAATAATACCAGGATAGGCTTGGCTTCATTGAAGGATAAATGAGAGCTCCTTCTGGAACTAGATAGCATTTGTAAATGAAAATTTAAGTGAAGTGATCTATATTGATTATTTTAACTGAAAGCTTACATGGGCTAGTCTATTTTGATTCTTCTGTGGCATTCATCACCATCATGTCCAAGCCTGTACTTGGATAAATATATGTGAATTAAATCAGCCTACTAAAACGTCTGCATACTTGTACTCTCACAGTAATCAGTGTAATGTAAAAGTTACTGAAATGTACAACTAAAGTGGGAAATGAGAGTCAGGCTGCATGGCAGTATTTAGCTCTGGCCTGGTATCATGAAAGATTGTAGAAAAAGCATGTGTTAAAAAGATTACAAAAATCGTGATACTGTGCGGTGTCCTGTTAATAATCATGGTTGTTAGGCTAGGTATAACCTCGTCTTCAAGTTAGATCAGTCTTAAAAGCTTTTGTCCTCAGTTTTATGTTCCATAGGACACAATAAAATTTGGCTTATTCATGTGTTGTGGTGTTTGCTGTTATGAAAGTCTTCTTTATTTTCAAACCATATATCCTGAATTCTAGTGTGATGCCATTGATTTATAGAAAAATGCATATTGTGATTGATAGAGAAGTTGGTTGTTTCAGTGGATTCTTGAACTATATGTAATATAGCTACAAAATCCTGAACAAGATCAAATAGGTAATTTCAGATTAGCGTAGCAGTCTTGGTGGGGTAGTTGTTTGCAAATAGGTTGTAATTCCCTCCTTCCTGTTCCCTCACATGCCTTCTTGTAGAGGCACATCAGGGGCCATTCTATTTCCTTTGCGGATGACTGCTAATGCCTTGTTTTTACAGCTATTTTTCCTATCATACTTCTGTGGGTAATTTTTAAGTACCTAGGTTTGCAAATATATTGTAACCTGGGGCTTTCTGAATTACTTGATGATTTTCTGCAGGCTGTTTGATAAACAGTGTCTTCTAATGTGCAGGCAAGTGTAAGAAAAATAAACATTTTATACATAGAGAGCTATCTAAATAGCATCTCTGCTCCATATGTTGTAGTACCCACGAGAGGCTCATTATAATCCCTGGACCTTTTGTGCACCAAATACTTCAGTCCAGATAATGCTGTGCTCCATCTGCCTTAATCTCTGAGCTGCACAATGTGAAATTCTTAATGCTTTGACCTGCTATATGCTAGCATTTCTGATCTTGGATTTTTCTTGTCCATGTTTCCCTTTCAAACAAGTTTTCAAGGTTGTTGGTTTGAAGTTTGTCAGTTCTACTGAAGTATTCTGTTGTTTTTTTTCCCTAAACCAAATGCTACTTACAAATGCTGAAAAACATATGCATCTCTAAAATATTTTTATTCTGTTTTTTTTTGTATTTGGTTTTGTTTCTTTTTTTTCTCCCATCTTTTAAGTGTTGTGATTTGTTGATCTTATTCAAGGTATCTAACTGGGCAGAGATCCAGAAATATGTTAGGGAAATTATTTTTTTCAGCAAACAATACTTTGCTTGCCTCACTGAAATGCATTTAAACCTGTCATCATAAACAAGACACTGCATTTCAGAATTTCAGTCCAGAAACATGATGCTTTTAAAATCTACAGAAGTTTTAGAAATGTCTAAGAGCAGAATATTATCTTTAGGAGTGATGGCTATCTTATGTTTTCTTCATAAGAAAGCTCGAACCAGAATCTTTTGCTTTTACTTTTAAGGGTCTTTTTTTGTGTCTACCCTTTACCACCCCAGATTCTTTCTTGTGACTGTAGTAAATGCTTACCATTACCTTTTTCCCTTCTTTTCTCCTACGGCTATCAAAGTATAAGAGAAGACAACACTGCACATTTTAATACAGCAGAGTTTACCAGTTGAGGGTTGTCCATTCACACGTCCAGTTACTGGTAGAAGGAAATGCTACAAAGTGTGTTCCAAATGCTGCTGCCTGTGTTCCAGCTCTGCCCCTGTGGCAGTGCAAGACCACTTGAAGCCCCTTGTATGGAAGGAGTGAGGGGTAACTTCCCATTTACTGGCACTTGGGTGCTGAACTATTTTGTCAACAGTTGCTTGGCAGCTCTGCACGTGCATTTACTTCTCTGTGCTTTTTAGATGGGAAAGCTTATGGAACAGACCTGGCAAAAATGTGTGCACTGTTAACTCGGATACTGACATGTAGTAACTGCCTTTGTTTTGAAAATGTTTTGCTATGTGAAAGGACTTCAGGTTAAAGATGGATTGTTTTAAAATAGTTCTTCTCAAATTGTTTGAAATGTGTGTGCAAATGTTTGCTGTCTTTTGGGAAGAAAGGCTTCTCCAGGCTGGCTCATTTTGTGCCATGGGAAACAGCTGTCTTTTGCTATGGGAGGTGGGGAACCAGGAAAAGTTCAGAATGTAGTACGTCATTATAAATGAAGGATTCATTGTTTTGGTGTACAGGAAAGATGAAACCAGTGGTTTGATCAGTTGCCGAGAGGAGAGGGGAGGAGAGGAGAAAATTCAGGGCAACTAGAGAAGTCCTTCAGCACATGAGCTGTTGTTGGTTTTGGTGGCTTTGCAAATTGATGGCTTGTAGGGGTGCTGCTGGTGCTTTTCCCTTCATGTGTTTTCATATTTTGCCATGTAAGGCTGCATGTGTTCAAACCCACAAAAGTAGGACTTTATTCCCAGAATTGTCCATAGCTGCTTAATGCTGCTGGTGTTGCCTTGTCCAAGTGGTGTACTGAGAATGTAGCATTTTGTCTTAGCAGTTTTAACCTGGCTGCTAGATTCTCTGTCACTATCAATTAGCTTGTAGTTCTAGGAAGCATATGGTTGGTCTCCTGTGGATTGTCTGACCAATTACTTCTCTTCAGATACTAGATTTTTCTGTAGATACTAGCATGGGGCTTCTGCAAGAAGTTTATAACAAGATCTGTCTATGGATTTAGTAGAAAGGATGGGATGAATATTCGTGTTTCATTATTAATGAAAAAGAGGTTTGACTGAGGAATTTTAAGAGAAGTCAAGTTGTCTGATTTTTGAATTTTTAAAAAGATACTCTAAATCAGCCATACAAGTGTCAGACAATGTCTTCCTGCTCAAGTTACTCTATAGAATATGGTGAATGTATTTGTGGGTAAGGTCTCCAAATGGTGGTTTGTAGCTGACATTGCTGTTAGACTGGAGGAGGTCTGGGATGCCAGACCTCATAGCAGAGAAGTAGAGTTCCAACCAGAAAAGTCCAGAGGCAAAGTTCAAAGTAAAGATGTTGAGAGAAGGGTAGTAAGCTGCAGGCAATGATGTAGTTGGAAGGTAGACAAAACACTGATTTTTAGAGATTCTATTTTTGTGAGGCGTATTTTCCAAAGCTAAAGCTCTTCTGATTGAGGCAATAGTCTCTTTTGGTGGATTGATTCTAATAACAAGTTCTTAAATGATAAGCTGAGAGTAAATCATTATAGCTTTTGTCTTGAAATGTGAGGGTTTTGTTGTGTTTCACAACCTATTTCAAATTATTTGTAAAACTGGTTGATGCTAACTGAAAATGTTTTCATAAAATGTTCAGAAAGAAAATGACTGAATTATAAGCAGTATGCAAATTTGAACTTATGAAGAAGTTATGGATGATGGAATATTTCCACTTAAAAAAATAATTAAAGCCTTTTGAAGGTGAATGTCAGAAGTAATAGTCTTAGAAAACATCTTTTCATTGCAAAGGTATTAATATCTATAAAGAATTCTAGTGAAGAATATGCAGATGGCTTACTTTGTAGAACTGAGTTTTCTCTCCTAAGTTTGATGCTTTTTTGGAATTAAGAAGCTCTGTCTATGACAGAAATACTACCTTCAGTACTATTTCATCGGAGTGATTTCAGTTTATATTCTGCATACAAATATTTCATCGCTTCCATATTTCTGAAAATGCAACAAAGAAAAAATGATTGTATTGTGAAATTCTAAATACTTTGTAAAAGGATTGAATGAAACTGCATATATTTATGTTTTTCAGTATTTTATTGAAAAATAACTCATGTTCTTGAATATAAACACAGTTGGAGACTCAAAAATTCAGGGCACAGTCTGTTTTTCCCTTCTGTCTATGGGAGTTAGGAGTGACAGAGGGAGCGGGGACTTCACAAGCTGATCTTGAGGGAGGGCTACCAGGGATTCATTAGGTGGAAGCAGCAGTTTAAAAGGGAGTTGCCAGTAAGTGAAAGGCAGCATTTCTTATAATGAAACAGCAGTTACGTAAATTAGTCTTGGTTCTTTTCAGCAGTATCTGGATATTCATCTTGCTTTTCAGAGGTATGACTAATGTGGTCAAACAGCTGGTGTTTCAGTGTACTTTGTAGGTATTTTGCAAGCATGTTCAGTGGTTCAGGGCTGAATAAATAGATGAGAGATAGTATAATATATGGAGTTGGAGTGGAATCATGCCATCATGACATAGCTGCCTTGTCTGCCAACATGCTTTTAACTTTGTGATGTAGTGGTGAACAAGGAGTGATTGTGTTATGGTGTGTCCCCATGATTTATGTGACAATTTGAATTGATTTTATGTTTGTATTTACCACCAGTGTAGAAATGATGCATTTGTGCATTTTCATTTGTGAAAATATTTAATAAAGAAAAGGTAATGTGTTGCAAATAGCCTTCCTTTGCTTAACACAATCCACCTTTGGGGGTGAGAAATTAATAATTACCAGTGTATGGAGAGAAAATTATGCTTTTTTTCCCCCCCAAAATGCATTATTAAATTTTGTCTGGTTGTATCACTTTGCTTCTTGCTTACCTGCTACATTGAGTCATTTTTATCAAGTACTTCTGCTAGCACAGGATCACAAGGAATGTTCAAATTAGCTAAAGGGTAAATGTCAAGTATGAAGCTCTGTTCTATAGGATAGACATTTAAATTCCAATGAAGATTTCTAGTTTGTTGGTTTGGGGTTTTTTCCAATCTCATGCACACACTCATTTTTTTTTCCCTCTGGATATTGTGAGACTCTAACAGATAATAAATTTATGCTTAATTGTTCCATGTTGAATTGCTACATGTTGATGTTACTTCAAATTTCTTTTATAACAACCTTCTTTCTTTCTTTTGTGTTTTTCAGATTATGGCACAGGCTCAGGGTTTGGGGAAGAAATACATGAAAGCCTTTTTTAAAGGTTTCTTTATTGCTGTTCCTGTAACTGTGACTTTCCTGGATAGAGTTGCCTGTGTCGCAAGGGTGGAAGGAGCATCAATGCAGGTATTGCTGGAAATATCTTTTGTCTGTCAGGAAATTAAAATGTGGCTCTCCACTGATAATAGCAAGGTGAAAAAATCTTTTTCTCAATTGTTATTAAATGACGTTCTAGTATGGAATAGTTTAATTTCTACTTTGTTGAATATTGCGTTATGTGAAAGAAAAGACTTTGAGAAAAAAAACTCCCCAAAATCCTGTGTCAGTAAAAGGAAAACATATGGAGAAATACTCATAGATTGTTTTCATATCTTCCTAGACATTTAGAAATAGTTGGAGCAATACCTTTTGTCTTTTGGCATTGAATTGATGACTCACAAAGAGGCTTTATTAATTTTTAGTAGCTACATTATAGTAACTGTATGGCAAAACTGTTTCTTGCTATACTTGCTCTTACTGATGAACACATATGGCACCATTGCAGGGAAGAATACTGAAAGTGGCATGAACCTTACATTATTACTTATTTTTATCAGGCAATAGATACCAGTTCACTGTTTTGACTTTGGTTATATTGAATGTTTATACAGCATAAGCAAATAAAAATAAATAGGATGTGTAACATTTAGATGATAAATACTCATGGACACTATTTTGTTTTCGCTGTTTATTTGGTCTTGAAAAAGTGATGTTTTAATGTAGATAGACAATTTCTGTATTGTTACTTTGCATTTTGAATCATATGCACTGCACATTCGTGTGCATAACTATGATGTATTTTGTTCCAGTGTTGCAACATTCCAATTAGCAGAGAGTAAGGATTTGGTTCTTGGATGTCAAGCTCTCCTTTCTGATTGTCTTAATAAGCGCAAAACCTGGAAGAGAGGTTTCACGGCAATCAAGACCAGCTGCTGGAGTTTGAATTATGCAGAATTTACACATGGGCTAGAAAACTTGGGTTTGATCCTGCACTTGGCTGATTTATCTTTAATGTTCTAAAAAGCATGTGATGGGGAGAGAATGGCAAGGTGGCATTGTGTCTTTTGTGGCAGTCTGTAATCTGATGTTTAAACTCTGTCGAGAAACCTCAGCAGGCAGCTCTCACATCAAGAATAGGGCTGAAAGTAAAATCATCTTACTCCAGTAATTCTACAATCCAAGGCCAAAAGCTAGGTGTAACATAAGTTATCTTTGCCCTTTTCACAGATATTATTCTGAATATCATTGATGACCAGTGAAAGGCAGGAGGATCTCAGGGCTTGCAGTTGCAGAGACAGAAATTTGCACTAAAAAGAAGGAAAGGAGGGGAAAACTGGGAAAAAACAGTTTTAAAATCTTTTTTCTATGTCCAGAAAGGAGAAATTCAAATATATAACACAGCATCTAGATAAGGACAAGATCAGCCAGAGGAGTACAACTCCCCTATTTTCCACCTTCCCATTTTTTGCCTCTGTTGCAGATCTAGAGCTGCGTGGAGCATTCGAGATGCAGATTCATGTTGGATTTTCTGGTTTTGGTTTTCTTTGTTGTTTCTGTTTTTTCGGGTTTTTTGCTGCTAGTGAGTATGACCTGAGCATTTAAATTTTGAGGTGTTGGTTTTTTTAGCATACCACATTGCCATTCATGGTTTGACCTTTTCTGTCTCTGATGTAGTGTTCTGTTTGACATCCATTATTGCTTAGTAGTTTTACTTCAGTAGCTGGAAGGAAATTTCTTAGATTTCCCTCTCCACAAGTCTTGTGCACCTCTGGTTAATACCTCAGTTTTATGTTTTCTTTGAAGTCAGTCCCAAGTGTTTGGGAGTGCTCTGGTATTGTTTTGGAGTGTTGCTTCTCTAGGCACTTGAAGAGCATATAATTAACTGTGGTTTATCCATGGAAGATTTGAAAAATAGTATGTTATTTGCTTAGATTTATTCAACCTGACAAAGGGAAAACAATATATATTCACTGGATTATTAAAATTGAAGCTTTTCCCTTGCTGTATCTATTAACTAAACATTCCCTCTGTTGATTGAAATATGGATAACTTGAATGCTGATTTTGTAATTTTACTGACACCTCAGTGTCTGTAAAACTCTGATTTTATTCTGAAACAGAACTGAAATAGAGGTTTGTTTTAAACTTCTATGCATATGGATGTTTTCCAGGTTACCAAAAAAAAAAAAATCCTAGTGCTTTTAATAAGATGCTAATTTCCTTGCCAAGATTTATTAGACATCTAAGCAAGTCTGACAGGGACACAATTATAAGGAATATATCCTTCTCTTTAAAAGTAGCTTGAAAAGGAGTACTGATCAGGTTGCAATTCCGTCTGTTAACTGTGTTCTTTGGAAAGTGATCTATGTTAATGTATCTGACGTCTATAGGTATGAGGAAGACTGAAGTTCAGTCAGTTTGTAGTCAGATTGTATCCTTCAATCACATGCTTCCAGTGATACCTTATTGTCTCAATTTGATGTCATGGTAAGATTCCCAAGAATTAGTTTGTAATAAACCTCTAAAATGTCTAGCTGGCTTTGTGTACTCATAATTGTGGTTCCTGCTGAGCCTGAAATTAAAAGTTTTGACAAGAAGCAAGAAATAAATCATTCTGTGTCATGTTTGTTCTCCCACTCTTGTTCTCTGCTGTGTGTTCTCTCTCCCCCCACACTTTCTCCTTTTGTTCTAGACCAGCCTTACTGCTGCTTCATAGTTACTGATGATGGGAATGCTTTTTGACACCCTTGCAAGCATATGAATAAAGCTTCTAATGAAAATACAAATTTTCTGACCCAATCAGTTAAAACAGACTTCATGCATTCCATAGTCTCAAGCTGATAATTGTTTTTCAGCCACTTGTCGTAATTTCACTTGTGCTGACTTCACTGTATATGTGTATTAACACTAACATATAGGAAATAACAGTGAACTATTGCAGTTTATAATTTTAACAGTTTTAATAGTTTCATTACCCTCTCTTTTCTTTCCAGATTTACCGGGTTTTTAAGTCACCACGTGAAGTAATTTTGTTGCTTAGGATTTTAGATTGATGTGCTCATCTAGCATTCTTCTAATAGTGGCTTTCTAGTGAGTTGTAATCTGTTTAGAGCATTAAATGTAAGTGACACAAATAACTGGTAATAAGATTTCTTAATTTCCTGTTGTGGATTTTTTGTGTGCGACTTTGTAGTGCAGGCTGTATACTTTAAAATATTTGTTGTCATACGGACATCTTGATATTGATTTATGTTGTTTTTTATTGAGTTTCATTGCTTGTCTGGTATTAGGAACACTTCATACATAAAGATGTGGACAAGGAAACCCCCATGCATATAAAAATTTGTAAATTCATTAAATCAAATGGACTGTTTTCAAGTGGGATAGAAGATGACAGCATATGTGCAGCTTTATATGCAAGTTCTGTTGCAAACAGTTCAATACCAAGGATTATAGGAAGTGGCCTGACCAGCGATCTCTGATGAAGCACTCATGTTTGAAGCAGCAAACATTATTGAATGTTCTATTCCATTATGCATAATAGCAGCTGTAATTATTCTGTGGCAGTTTCTCCTAACTTTATTATTAGGATTACTGTACCTAAGCGTGTAAGCTCATGTGAATATTCTTTGTGTTCCCCAAGCTACAAGTAAATAAGTTGTGACCTTCACTAGCAGCATAACAACTACCAAGTTAATCATTATTTATAGTAAAAGGGCATGTTTTTACCCTCCTACTTATGGAACCTCATGTCCTATGAGGCTTCGTCATATGGCTGGGGATCTCAATTTGCATGCTTTTAGCATTAGATTAGTTAGTAATTGGAAAGAGTAATGTTTTGTGGCTTCTGCACCACAGTTTAAATTAAGACCTGTGTGCCTCATTTGTAGCAGGCTTTTATGCCAAAAACCTGAGCAAAGAAGTTGTAATGCTTCAGACTAGAGGGAAGAAGCCTCTGTGTCGTTCTGTTTCTTTTGAAAAGCCCTTGTGACCCTATTCGTTGACTACTTTTGCAGAAGCTGTATTTTGATTTTTCTAGACCTTAAACCTTACTACTAGTAAAAATATAATGAGGAATAAGTTGTATTGTTTCTATACTTGTTTGTTGTGGAATCTTGGTTTGTGTTATTTACAATAGAGAGAGGCTTGCTGAAGGATTTAGCCTTTTATTTTTTTAATAGACAATAGTAATTGTTGATGTAAATGGAAAGTTGTCTCCTAGTTTTCCTTCCGTTTCTTCTAACAAAATAGTATTATTGTCTGCACATTTGTCAGGTTTTTTTTTTATGAGAGAGAAGGAAAAAAGCCAACACTGTCATATTTTTCTCAAACACAATTCTGATGTATAATGAGTTGGATATCCTCTCATATATGTCAAAATGACATCAGCTATTGTTAAAAATGCATTTAGCGTGCTTTAAGTTAAAAAGCTTTCACAATATCTAAATGTATTTCAATTCCAAGGTATTTCCTTTGTTTAAATGCAGAAAAACATAGGAGTCAAGTGGGGTACTGCAACTGGGGCAATACTGTAACTACCTGGTGTATTTCTTTGTAAGATGTAGTTAATGTAAGTTTATTTGATACAGAAAGCGTGTGAACACTCATTTAGATATTTTCTAAGTATCAGCTGTGAGAAACATTATCTTTTGGAACAATGATTTTAAGATTTCTATTTATTTCATCCTTCTGTTTTGGCCTTTTAAGGCAGATACTTTTGATTACTAATGAGTTTACTTTGTGAGAGTATGCCATATGTATGATTCCTGCTTTGTAAAATAGGCCTCTGCCTTCTCCTTAGTACTGTTGGTAGTTTCTGGCCCATATGTACCTGCATTTGGCAAAGCGAGTGTGACCGAATTGTTCATGAATGTGTATGTAAGTCACTTGTATGTAAATATTTGATCCTTTGGTGGAAAATGCTGTAAAGGTGATAAATAATTTTTGAATTCCTGATCAAAAACTAATAATGAAATAACTGCTAATTAGCTCCTGGTTTTAATTTATCTGGTTCTTGCAGTGCATTGAGTCTAGTAGATAAAACAGCAATGAGTATTAATATATTTATAGTTTAAACTCGGACCATATCTCTATGGGTGTTATGGGTCTGCTTTGATCCCCTGATTTACCTGACTAGAAATTTGCCTGTAGTCCATAGCCCAAAATGTAACTAGCCTTGTTTGCTCTTTAGCTAAACATGTGTCATATCCCTCCCCCTCTCCTTACCATGTTCTTTTGACCTATCATATTGCTTACTATTCATGTGAATTACACCTACTGAGGACCCTACCACATGACTTACTCTTGCACCTTGAAAAACTAATTTTTCACAAATCCCACTTGAAGTATGTCTTTCTCAACCAATTTGTTTAGCAATGATGAATGAAGAAACTGTAATAAAGAGAAAACATTACTTCTAAATTGCTTTGGAAGTTAAAAATAAATACTAAATAACATTTTATTTGAGAGCAAAGTTTACTGAATAACAATAGAATGAAATTCGACACTGTGTAATTACTAGAGTTGAGGAGAGTTAATTTCAGTCCCCCTGTTTGTTTACTCATTGAAGGTACCATCAGCTGGGAGAGGGCAATATCAGCAGTGAAAGTCCAGTGGTTCATGTGATGGTTCAAGTTATATTTGAAGTGCCTCTTCTACAACAACAACAACAATGGCAACAAAAACAACAAATTTTTTAGCTAATATTGCAGTTGTTTTACAAATGAGGGGCTGCCTAGTTTCAACACTGCTTTATTGCATAAATCACCTGATTCCAGAATCTACATTAGAGGTTATCCCTTGGCCAACTTGGGAGGTATTGTAATTGTATTTGAGGACTCTGAAAAAGCTTTCTGAGAAATAAACTGTTAGAAAACTTCAGTCTGGAATACTCTTAAATATTTTCTGTATAGTAAAAGGAGTCTGTTTAAAAGTGAACCTTGCAAACAAAGACAGTACAGTGATGGGCTTTTTCCTTGCTCGCCCCTTCCCCATGAGTTAACTCAGAGGCAGCATTGATCAGGTACCCTGGTTTTGTTTGATATCGCACAAAATAATTTTGGGTGATTGGATGTACCTCCTAATTATGCATTAATTACTTGGTTATTTTAATTCATGCCTTTATGTGTCCTGTTATGGAAGACCCACATTTATTGCCAGTGTCAGTGCTGTAGCTATAGGGCTTGTTTTTCCCCTTTGCAAAGGATGCTGAGATTAGTATTGTTACAAGTACATATTTAATTTTTAGTGTATTATGCTTTTATAAACAGAAAGATGCCTGCAAAAAGTTTGTTTGCTTGTTTGTTTTTTTTCCTGGGAATTAGTGTGCTTGGTTCTCCTTTGATTTTAATATTAAATGATAAGCAGTAAAGGCAATCCCTTCTTTTCATCAGGCTTGTCATAAGTATGTATCCTGTGTAATCTGATTTGCATGCAGTAGTGCCTTGAAAGATGTGAACTATAGTTTTTCATAAATTAATGATATTTAACGTGTCCTTAAATAAATGTATTTCCTGTAATAGAACAGATTCTTGGTCTCTTACAGTAAGTGGGTATGTTTTTACTGATTTTAATGGATTTCACCTGTTGATGGAAAGAGAATTAGGTGGAAGATTGATAAAAGAAATGTAGCTCTAAATATATATTTTTTTCTCTCCTTCTCTCAGCCTTCCTTGAATCCTGGGGGAAGACAAGCATCTGATGTAGTGCTCTTAAACCACTGGAGCATTAGAAATTATGATGTACAACGTGGGGACATTGTGTCACTGGTGTAAGTAATTTTGCACACCTTTCAATACATGTTTATATAGACATTGAATCATCGGTGTTTCATCTACAATAATGTAGCTATATACATGAGCAAGGAACATAACATTTTAAAGAATGCATTATTGTTGTTTCTGTCACCGGTTTTCAAAAGTCAGATATTCAAAGAATGCATTTTCAAGTTTTTACTTGAAAGGCTTGCAATGCAAGATATCATGTGATACAGTGTGTATGTGTACTAAAACTGCCAAGAACAAAGAGCTGTGAGAGAGAAAATAGATAAAACATTATGTGGCTTAAAGGAGTATAGTTTTAAGTTGCTTGGCTATGTACTTACGAGAAAAACTTTCTATATCAACTAATACTGTAAATTTTTCTTCCTGATGAAGTATGTCTATTGAACAAAATTGTAGATAAGATCACAAGAATTCAACCACCTCCATAAAGGAGAAATGGAGCAAAAAATATAATTCTACGTTTAAAATTGGGAGGTCTATGTATCAAGCCAAAAGGTGGCAGTGTTTTGCTGTTGAAAATTCTCAAGACTAACAGAGGACAGAAACTTCATTTCAGCCTTAATATAATATAGAAATAGAATGTCAAAGTGCTCATAACTGACACAGGGATATAATACAAACTCATACTATATGCTTGGAGAGTTTAAGCTTATGGTTTTAGTTTTGTAAGTGAAATGCACAATATGTAGATTGTAACAGAAATGTCTTTGGAAGCCATATTATCTGCCTGCCTTTTTGTCATATATCTTTTCTAATTTTTTGCCTACCTCTTCACTGTAGTGGTAATTTGTAAAAAAATTTTCACTACCAGCTCTTAAAGCCACCTCTCTCATGTATTCTTCTTTTGTTAAACACTTAAAATTTGCATTGTGATCTGTCTCATTTTCTGTCATGTGAAACTTTCTGTAAATAGTCTTGCTACAAATATGAATTTATTCGTCTTTCCTACACATAATATTGCAAAAGGACTCCAATTTCAGGTCATTTAATGATTGCTGTAAAATGTGATTCTGCCTGGGTGTGCATCCCTCTGCCCAAGTCATGCTTGTTTAGAAGAGTCAGTATAACTGATTAGTAATTAATAGACTGAACAGAAAATGAGCACGTTGTCTGATCAGAAAACAAAATTAATAGTTTCATTCTTGTTATACTTCTCAAACGTTCATGGTTCCTTCTGAGCCATCTGCGTTGGTTATTTTCACTTTGCTGTATGTTTGAGCATGATAAACAGTATTTTAGATGCTGTGGAGTTTTTGTATGTTTGGAAACTTTTGCCTAATCTTTGTGGAGTTTGTGGACACCCACATAGAAGAAGTTGTATTTATGCACTGTACTGAAGTTTTTCTTAGTCTTTGGGAAGTCTGCTGGATAATCAGATCAGAGAATTCCAAAAGCATTTTAAGATCACTACAAAGGAAATTAACCAATGTAAAAATAATCTATTGGATAGTTTTAATACAAAATATCCTTCAATGTTTACATATATCAGTAACAAGTTTTAAGTTAAGTACCTCATGATGACAGGTTTGTTAGAAGCAGTTTTGGCCTACTTCCTTATTGTATTGTTAAGTTTTTAATTGTGTGGTAAAGTCTGGCTGGATATAGCATCTGGATGTGATTTTGTACTCATCAGTTTTTGAGAGTTAATTTTGCTATACAGTGCTTTTATTGTGTAAACGAGTTAATACTTTCATCTTTTTCATTTTGACTGTTTACCTATGATCTCTATAACTCACATATATGCATGAATTTTATTTGCTGGTCCTCAGAGACTGACTTAGGTAAGGCATGAACAGGGAAGGCCAGTCTCCCATCAGGTGCTCCTTTGCTGTTCCTGTCAGAAATTCAGTTGAGAAAGTGTTGGTGTGACTGAGATAGGCAAATGGAAACATAACCGTTTGTTTTGTATCCTTTTTGGCTGGTTTATACTTGTCCACTGTCTCCTTTTTTCCAAGTCCTACCAGAAGATAATTTAGAGGTTGTGGAAGGGTGGTCTTTTGCAGAACAAGAGCAGAAGTAAAATATTCCTTCATGGCAGCTTGACCATCCAAACTCAACTCTTTGCTCCAAGTTTTGGTTGTTGACCTTCTGCTTACACTGGACTTTGCTAGCTGGGATCTCAACAATCCCTTTAAGAATTGTGGTAGAAACACCAGCCATCCAGAATGACATGGTATCTCTGATGGTGTGAAGAGAGCAAACAGATGAGTTAGTCTTGGTGGTCCTGGATGCCCCAAAAGAGAATCAGTGAGCCTGTGGTTATGATTCTGATACTGGTTGCAGATCCAAAAGTTTTTCCTCTGTTGTCCAATCTAATTCTTGATAAACATAGGTATTTTTATTTTATGACTTTGATTGCAAATGAACACCCTGTCCCCTAGTACTTGGTGCTGTTTATACCTAGTGAAGGTATTGAATGAAGACTGCATGTGCCTCTGTCTTCTTGGTCTCTGTATCTGATGTAGGTGAACCACTCAAATCAAACACAGCTGTAAAATTAGCCACTGTGTGCACACATGTGCATTAACTTGTTTTAGACAAAATATTTAGAATGGCATTAGTCTTTAGAAATATTAAATTAGAGTCAGGTAAAACCAATGGAGAGAGTAAGTTGGTACCAAAAAATTATTTCTTCAATTGCACTTTAGTGTTTTACACATAGTTATATCATACCTCAGTCTTTAGAATATTTTTTTCCCTTTAGCTTGAACTAATTTTTATTGATATCTGACTTAGGAGAGCTCAATGTTACATGCTGTAACTTTTGAACTCACAATTTTAAGTTGGTTCAGAACTAAGTGAAATGTTATCATTCTTAACTTGGTCACTTGCTTGAGTGCTTAATTTAGGTACTGCTACATTACCGGGACTTAATACATTGAAAATCAAAACAGGAATAATTTTTAAATAAATGTAATAATTTCTGTTATTCTGTGTTCCAGAATACTACCTTTCCATCCCTTAAATGGATTTAAAAAAAAGTGTGTTAAATTTTGAGTTTTCAAAATGTGTTTATTTGTCTTCAAAGAGAAAAAACAGTCATGTGGCACATGAGATCCTCTTTCAAAGACGAGTGCATGTTTTTGCCAGGCAGACCTTGATTTTTCAATAACTTTTGTGTTGCAACAGGCATTTTGTTTTGTAAGAACTTAGCTGAGGTAGATCTCAATATTTGTGTAGCACTTTATCAGATATTGCAGAATGAGTTATAAGATCTGTAGTGTTCTCTCAGCTGGTTTTACTCTGTAAAGTTCGAGTGCCAGCAGCATTGTAGCTGGAGCCATATGCATCACAGTGGGTTGTACAGCTCATGCAGTTCCTTGGGAATACATGCTGCAGCTGCACTTCCCAGTACTTCTAGAGATAGTGCTCTTCTACTGTGGATTGAGGGACATTTTTGCCAACTTTACCTGTATACGATTTCTTTTTTTACTGTGTACAAATGCAGGCATTGTTCTAAAAAGATCTTGCCAAAGAGTAATTTCTAGGTCTAGAATTCATTTTGGTTGCCTTTATGGAAAACCTTCTATCCTGATTGTACAATCATACAGTCTTTTTATTCCAAAATTCCTATCTTAATGTAGAAAAGAGTTGGTGCTTAGATTTTCGAATGATGAAAAGTCAAAGTTGTAAATCACAGACACTAATTTTAACCTCAAAGTCAAAAATTAGAGGTTAATTTAGAGGTTGTGCTATGTCTGTAATAGAGGGAACACTTTCTCCAAGGTTTGACTGAGAGAAGGAACCTACTTGCTGGATAGGTTGCCAGGTGTCCCTCCATTTCTAATTTAGAATGTGTTCTTATGTGTCAAATAAAAATAGCTATGCTAATTTAATCTGAGGGGAAAAAAAAAAGAGAACCATGCTGTTTGTTCTGTACATTCTGAATGGTAACATGCTTTTAAAAGTTTGAACTATAATAACTAAATGGCCAGTATTTTCAAAAAACATGTTTTTAAAGGTCAGCTATAAAAATAAGGACATAAGTGTTGTATATTTTGTCAGCTCCTTTTGAGTTCTCCTATAGGAGCATAATTGCTTTAAATACAGACCCACCTTTCTACACAGAAAATTCCTTGACATTAAAAAAACCCAAATCATACTCTTTGTCTACTATCCTTGTTATCCTTATGAGGCATATTAAGTGGCTTCTGTCACTGTAAGATTATGCTCAGACCCCTCAGTAAACTCCTTTATTTTGCGTAAACTGCTAAGCATTTATGTGAGTTTGATCTTTGAAAAATCCAGTGCAGATAATCATTGTGGAGGAAGAATCAAAGTACAGCATGTGAGGTTGTTTCTGCGGCTGTGTCCCTCACTGGCATCTGTTCAGAAATGAGAACTATAAAAGATAATTGCGATGATGATTTTATGTGATGGTTCAACAAATTTCACCCTATACACACAAATCTGAATAATCCAATTTTTGAAGGAATGCAGTCCTGTTTAGTTGATGAAAACAAAAGAGTTCTCAGATGGTGCAAACTGAATATATGCTATTCATTGAAGATCACTAATTGGAATTTCATTATTGGGACTAGCTTAGTAAAATAAATATCAGTAGGAGGATTCTTACTGAAGGAACTGCCTTGAATT
Source organism: Daphoenositta chrysoptera (assembly GCA_013397915.1). NCBI lineage: Eukaryota > Metazoa > Chordata > Aves > Passeriformes > Daphoenositta > Daphoenositta chrysoptera. The sequence continues at coordinate 43,782 of VZRO01005231.1, read as the reverse complement.
AGAATTAGTTGTAATTACGAAATTCTGATATATATAACATGAATGGATATGTAATGGTTCTTGCGTTGTTTAAGAAAGCCTTCTGACTAAAATTCTGGACAACCTTTTACGAATACCTCTGCTTGGCCTTCTCAAGTCTTCCAATTTCTATTCTATTTTTGTTTGTACTTAGGTCTCTGTACCAAGTCATCTGTCTTCTGGCAGGTAGGACACTGCAAAGGAGGTAGTGCTGACACAGAAGCTAAATAATCACTTTAGTTTCTGTGCCTCAGTGACCTCAGAAAATCTTTTCCTATTCTGTTCTTTTAGCTGGGAAAAAAAAACAAACCCTCTCATGTCTTTTCTTGATAAAAATCAAATATGTAGTTCTACTTTTATTATCTGTGTTATGATCTATTCTTAGAGTGGGTATCATACTATATATGTGTGTTAATACTGTTGGTGGAAGAAAGCCTTGCATCTTCTATTTATAAAGTAAAATCCTTTTTCTAAGGAAACTTTTCAGATACTGTACATGATCCTTGGTTTTATTATGAAGTGCTTAGGATGGGTTTAATAGGCAATTATTGCAATACTGTGGAAACTGAGCAGTTGTGGAGGAAAGAAGTTGTTGCAGTTAAAGTTACGGTTGTTTAATTTAAAGTCTATGGATATGACTAGGAAGTTTACAAGATTTTATTGCAAGAATCACTGCTGGAAAGAGTTTGGCTAGACTCTTTAGGCCAAAAAGTCACATAAATGAATGTTAAAGCTTACAGATTGTTTAGTGGTTAAATTCCAATTTGGATATTTAAAAATAACTATATTTATTTTTAAAAAGTTAATGATTGGGAAGTCAGATGGACTTTGCCATTTGTGAAAGAGGGATTGATTGATTGATTGATTTGTTAGACTACTTTAGTGTTGTAAGTGGTGCTGTGAGAACTTCATATGCTGGTTGATTTTGATTTTGTTGACCTTACTATTGGATTAAGTACCTTGCTGTTGAATTAAGAAACGAATTGTTGCTTGCTGAATATTTATTAGAGTATCTATTAGAATACTACATTGCAAGTTTACTAAATCCACTTCATTGATTACGCAGTTAAGCTGATTGGACAAAAGCAGACCTGAGCCTTACACACCTTATTCTAACATAGTCCAGAATGTGATCAGCTGTTAATTAAATAATGAGAAGAAATTGTTGTTTAATCACAGCAATGTATGTCAGATAAAATTATGAAATTACATCAGGAACTTTATAAGATATAAGAGGGTCTAGAACCTTGCTGTAAGAGCAATAGTTTTGTCTCTAGAGGCAAATTGATACCTAAGGAGGCCCTATGTTCTGCTGTCGGAGGAGTGTTAACAGTAATTTTCAATCTCAAAAGAACCTGATTTATTAATTAAATTTCATTATTATTACTTCACCTTTTATTGATCAGGCATATGAAGAAGAGGAAAAAACCTATTTTACCAAATTACATAATTCTTACCTTTTCAATAGAAATTCAATAGAAAATGGAACAGCATAGAACAGTTTTTTATACTCTTCTAGATGATGGGCAGTCACAGTGTGTTGGAGGTCCTGGGTCTAAGTGGACAGCTGCTTGGAATGTTGCAGAAATTGCAGTGGTGATTTGGTTGGCTGGAAAGCTGTCTCTGATCCTGTAACTGCCTTACAGTGTGATGGCTGACTGCCCTGTGAAGGTCGTGTTGAGCAAAAGGAGCTTGAAACCTGCCTTGGTTTAGAAAAATGTCACTTTTACCTTTTGAAATATTTATAATTTAGATGCTAGGAATATGCTTTGCTGTAGCAGAATCTGCTGCAGGTATGTACAGAAAGGTAACAGTGTATGTTTCCTGAACTTTTTTGCCTTGAACCTTAAGAAAATTTGACAACTCTGATAGGAAAATATTTGAAACCTTTCTTTCTCAGTACATTTCCAACTGCTGAGAAGTAATTACTGGTTATTTATGTCTGGCGTTGCTTGTAGGTACTTAGAACTAGGAAAGGTTTTACAAGTCAGTGAAATAAGCTGCACGGTCTCATTGCTGGAAGTGGCAATACGATTCTTTCAGCAACTAATGTGGAATTCCAGCTCTCATTCTCTGTAGGGTATTCAGATTAGAAACCTCCTTCTTATGTAAATTCAAACTGAAAATCTGTGATGATATAGGATGAAAAAATTAATGGGTATTCATATGGTTATTCTTGCACTTGAGATCAAGTGTATTTCTGATTATGATAAATATAGATGGACCATAATTTTAAAATATATGCTCTGAATACATACTCTGTTTAATCTGCTGATCAGATACCTTGGCACTTTAGAGGATTGTTAAACTTTCATTGAAAGTAATTTCCTTCCCTCCAAAGTGAAGCTAATGTTCCAACTATGATTCCTAGAGAAGATAACGAATCAAAGTACTTAAACTTAGGTACCACTGCACTAATGAAATCCTGAGTGCTGAATTCATTAAATACTAGATTCAGTTTAAGATGAACTCACTATATGAAGAGTTTACCTTTCATATTGCTTTGCTTGAATTGTGAATGGTACACATTTTGGACCTAAAGATGCTGTATCACCTATTATGAAGAAGTTGTTCTATACTTATGAAGAGAAGGAGTAATGAACTTTTTTTTTGGTTTTTATAAAATAACTCTGTAAATCATTCTTTTCCATATGAAACCATTATCTTTCAAGGAGATCCAGTTCCTTGGCATCAAGATCATCATATTCCAATGCTAAGTAGTAGCAAACTACCTGCAGTAGTATGGAAGCTCTAACAGAGAAATATATGTAGGATGTTACAGTATGATTCAGCAGTTCTTGAATCCAGTAATTTTTCTTAAGAGATGAAGCCTGAGATATATATATATATATGCATATGTATGTATATATATATGTAATTCTGGATGTAAGCAAATGAAATTGGTTCTTTGTATGCAAAAAGATACCTAAATACATTTTAGCCATTTCTTTTTTGTTTTCTTTTGGCAGTTAGCCTGCTTTCATTTTGCGTACAATCTGGGAAATACTGAGGTGATATTTTATTTTATAGGATATTTCAAACATTGTGTTCTTGGACAAATTATAGATTAAATATTGCCACAGCTGACTTTGTATCTTTCAGTAATAACTTCCCCTAAGCCAGTTTAGTCAGTTGTATTATGAGCAACCATAAATATTAACTACAGAATGTTACTTCTAGGAATCTTTCAATTAACTACACATATGCTGACAAAGTGAATTTTGCTTACACATGAAAAATATTTCTTTCCAATCTAATTGGTGAAGTTGGAAGAAAAACCATGGGTCTTGACCCGTGCTGAGTATATTGTGGACATGAATATTTTTGCATGTAATAAGTAGTCTTGGCCTTGCTTTCAGTTTTTTTCAACCTGTTAGCAAAGGCAAAAGCAAGGGAATGGCAAATTATCAGGTTTAAAATGATAATTAACCTTATCATCACTGTATTTTCTAGGGAAATTATATTGATGAAAGTAACATTAGTTTTTTATGCACAATCAGCTGTTCCTGAAAAGTGTAATTGAACAACATTTAACTTTAAAAACATGCATATGTATTTGTATTTGGGACTTTATTGTTATTGTCAGCTGTCTATCTGATGATTAGTGACAGAGAAAAGTCCTTCTCAGAGATGCACTGCAGAAGGATGAGACAGGGACCACAATTGCAGCAAGGGGCATTCTGACTAGACACATGGGAACAAAAAAAAAAAAAGCAGATTTAGAATTGCCAGGTCATTAGTCAGAGAGGCTATGAAACCTCCAGCCTTAATTGAAACTGGACTAGCAAAAACCCGAGCACCCTCACCTGCCTTTCCAGTTGCATCTGTTTTGCCATGAGCTGAAGTAGATGACTTCCAGAGGTCCTTTCCAACCTGAATTATTCTGTTTGTTTACATCAAATGGAATTTCAGCAATGGAACTTCTAAGATACGAGGCATAATAGCTATACACTTTCAAGGTTAGAATCCACCCTTATCAATTAATGTTTACAATATGCATTATGATGTTTTAATTTGTTTTATAGCATGGAATTGGAGTTCCTAAAAACTTCTTATTCTGTATATGTGGTTGTGATGTTTGTCTTATAACTGCTTCTAAAAGACACAGCCATGCATTGAAAACCTGTTGTGTTAATAGCTGAACATACAGAGAATGGTAAGATTTCATTTGGGTTTTATAACTACACTGTAAATTCTCTAAAGAAGAAGCAATGAGTAGGTTCAGGCAGATGTATGTGGTGAAACAATCAGTGGGGTGGGTGGCAGTCTGCAAGCAGACGTCTGAAGATTAGGACATGTTTAACGTACTATAGTAAAGGGAAATGCTTTGCCAATGTATGAGGACAGTAGTTCTCAAGTGAGAAGTGGAGCCTGCTAAAATACACAAGCAATTGTTTGCTCACTTGTTAAATTTTCAATTAAGCCTGACTGGATTCATTCATAAAGGACTGAAAATCAGAGAAAAATGTGTCAGGAATAAAGTATAAAAGGCACCTAAAATGAAGGCGAAAAAATTAATGTGATAGGACACTGGAAGCGAAGACAGGGGTTACCTACAAATTTTCATGTCATGTCTGTAATTTAATGACTTGATGTAGAAAGAATCGACAAAAATCTTTTTCATTTATTTCATAAATAGAACTTAAATTGATTTGAACTTGACCTGTGTCTTCTGCCAATATGGAGCAGAACATTCTAGCCTGCATTTCTCTCACCACTCAGCTCTGATTTTCCCTGCTATTGTAGGTATCTTTTTTTATTGCTACCTTTATGAAATGTAAAACATTTGTATATAAGCAAAATTTTGACTAAGGGAAAAGGTAGGAGTGAAAACTAAATTATTGTTCTCATAAACTCACAATCCATAGCATAATGCCATTTAGGGTTTCAGTAATTAATAGCATGTATCTTAAGGCAAAAAAGAGATAGCTAGTGAGCATATTTCTTGTGTTATGTGTTGTTTTATATGTTTGCTTTAAGGGATAAATTAGTGACATTCTCAGAACAATAACTTTGATGTTTCAAGAACTAGGGCAACTGTAATGACAGAAGTGTGGTCTCACCATATAAAGGGAAGTATGTTGTCAGCAAGCAAAGGATAATAGCATCCTGTACACCCAGAAGGCTTGCTGTGATGTTTGCGTCTGCATAAGATCCCCTTCGCCCTCAGAACAGGCTATTTTTAAACTGGTGCTGAGTTTGACCTTAGTAAAGAAATACTGTTGGAAGATTTTTAAATGCATGATCATGCACAGTGTGTTCCTCAGTCCTATAGGACGCTGACAGTAGTATTTTTTCCACAGCAAATTTGTTTTAGTTTGCACTTTGCCTGAGTTCAAAGGCTTACCTGTTTAAAATTACCAGGGAAAACTTGATTACAAATTATTTTCTGTATCCTTAATTGATACAGCTTATCTGAATCCACAAGACAGAATTAGAGATTCATTGTTCCGTGCAGCTTATGATGAGATGGTGTCACATTTCTTATTAAAATAGAAGTAGCTTCCGTAGACTTTGTTGTTAACTACATTTTCCTTGCTCTGAGTGGTGATGTCGTTGTAAAACTTGTTAAGAATATTACTTGTTCCAGGTCAATATAACCACTAGTTCATAGGAACAACATGTCTGTTATCCTTTGATAACTGAAGGAGAATGTTGGTATAGTTGACATACATTTATTGTAACATATTTTAAATACTTTGCAATGCCAGGAAATTTTAAGAACAATCTTCCATGGGCCTTTTGTAACCTTCTAAGACTCTTATGTTATCCCATGATATCTAGAAACATGTTTTAAAACTGACAGTGATGGGAAAGTGCAATGTTGGAGTGATTCCTTACTGGGAGAAATTTACAATGCAAATATATGTTAGCTAACATTAAGTTAAACCTGACTTAGCAAAACGAAGGCGTTTGAATGTGTGAGCCCAAATTTAGCAGAAAAAAAGGGCGTCTTAATATCTGAAACTTTTTCTAGATATTTTTAGTTTTTATAATTGAAACAGGTGAGCATGTTCATATAGAATATTTTCTCCACTTTATTTCCTTCTTTGCCTATCCTTTTTGAGAAATTATCTCAGCGGTTATCTTTGAGAGAGTTTTGAGAAGATGGCCTTCCAATTTTATTCTTTTTTTTAGTTCTCATTTGTAATCCTGTGGCCATTTGTGGTGTTGAAAAGACTACAGAGTTTGTGAGTGCATAAGGTGGGTTGGGGTTTATGTAAGTGTTTACAGAGTGTAATAGTTGATTTTATGTTGTGTTACCTTAAGGCTGGAGGGCTGTGCTCTTCAGGTTTGCAGCTGTTGTCTCCTAGCCTTCTGAAGTCTGCCACCATTTTTTCAGCTAACTCTGCATTACACTTTTCTCCTTTAAAACACTTAAAAGGTTTTTTGTGCATGTTTGTTATGTATGTTTTAATCAGCTGTAACCTGTCGTTAGTGAACAGGTATAGCATAATGTAACTCTCTAATACATATGTGACTGAATTGATATATTTGAAAATACTTAAAGCTCACGAAGACTCTTAACAGTGGCTTCACATTTCAACAGCGTAACTATACGCGAGACAGCTCAGCAGGGTTTTCCAGTTCACAAGATTTGCTAACGCAGCAGCAGCTAACCACCAAGGGAAATTTAGATTTGAAGGGACTTTTCATGTCCTGATTTGTAAAAGCCTTCCTGGGCTATTCTAGAAATTTCTGCTAGCAACTACATTTAGCTCTTCTGTGTGGCTTGTTTCAATTCCTGTGTGCAGCTGTATATACTATCTGCTGAAGCTCACGAGGTATTACATGGCAGCAGCAAGTACATTCTCTAGGTGGTAGCAGCAGGGCTGGCAAATGTGTCAGCTCCTGGTATACAGAGAACAAGAACAGAGCATTTGCTCTTACTAGCACAGAGCATTACTTCAGGCTAGAAGTAATCAGTCTTAGTATCTCTAATTTACCAGTTATACTCCTGCTTTATGATATATTAATAGTAATATGACTGATACTGGAATGGGCTGAGTAAAGGTTTTATTGTTATATTGTTTTTTTCTTTGTCTCACACTTGCAGTTGATAAAATGAACAAATAAAACACAATACTGTTTTTATCATGAGCTTCATCTACATGAAGCTAGAAGTTGTACAATATTTAATGTTATCTCATGAAGAGCCCTTTTGAACTCAACAGGGTTGTGATTGCTGTATTCATATATTCCTGATTGGTCTCCCATGGGTTTTCTAAGAATAAACTGATTTTAGAGATTGCTATGGAAATTTGATCCAAGTACAAGAGGTGAACTAACACAGACTTGTATGAATAGCTGATATTCAAAATGATCTTTGACTTAGGAAGAAAATAAACCACACTCAGAATTTGAGAACTGTAGTAGCAAAAATTTCAACAAATATGAATTGGTGAGATTATAGTTTTTTAAAAAAGTATCTATGATAGACAAACTGGCAAATAAGAGCATTGCATGATAATTTAGTAATGATTATTATGTGTATGTAATACTTGTAGAACAATTTCAGATTACATGATTGATTTGGGAAGTATCCTTTATGGACACACAGAGGTCAGATTTTGAAACAGTTGGCATGCAGTAGCAGAATGACTGCAGCATATTACTCACACACACTGCAGAAGTTCTTAAATGCATATGTTCTTTTTGAAAATCAGTAATTTCTTCCTTTCCCTCAGTGACTTGGAACAAAAGGAGGGGTTGGTGCTGGTGAGAACCCAGACTGTGAAAGGATATGGAGTCCTTGTTGTTGCAATGCCTTAAAGTGAATGAGGTTCATGTTGCCTGTGAGAGACTGTAATCTTGATTTTGTTCTTACAAGTCCAGAATATTTTGTCAGCTTTTTCTCCTTAGGATCCAAATCCAATAAATTTTTGAAACCATTCAGAAAATCGGAAGGCTTACAAAAGAGCAAAAGGGAAAATTTTAAATTGATGTATTTTACACCTTATTAAAAAATCAAATAAATTGTATTTACATTCTTTTAATATATTAAATTATAGATGTGTTTATGGTCTATATAAAAAGTTTAGATCCTGTAGTGACACACTATTGTATTTGAAAATAAAAACCGTGTTCATCAGATTGTATGGAGTCTGTATGCAGCAGTTGAAGGTCCTCTCCCTAGAATGGTAATCCTCTGGTTGGATAGGAGGATAATTCACCATCTTAGTCATGTATAGGATATACACATATAGGTATTTTTTCAGTTTAGGGCCCATTAAAAAAAATTAAAATCATTCTGACCTGTGTATTCCTGCCCATGGCAGAGGGGTTGGACTATATGACCTTTAAAGGTCTCTTTCAACCCAACCCATTCCATGGCAAATTAGATCTCTTCCTGAAATTGTTTTCTTGCTGGTTTTGGGTTGTTATATTCAGGATGATACTAACAAGCTGAAGGGAATTTGTACACTTCAACCAATGTAACTGGGATTTATATGGAGGTTATATGCTAAAGAAACACATGTTTAGGTTTGTCTCCAGTTAATGGTTTTTGGTGCTTAGATTGTATCTGTATCTAAGGTCATGCCCAAACCACAGATAATGTGCTACTGAAAAATGAACTGCTTTGCATCCCCCCTTCATTTGAGTGTGTAAATCTTGGGGTGTCAATTATGCCTCTTTCAACCAGCCGTAATAAACACATAGAGAGAGATCAGAGGGAAAACAAGGAAGCTGAGAACAGGCCTGTGATGGAGGAAAAACGTATGTGATTGACACTGTTTTCTTTTGTTGATCCTAGCTGCAATTTAGTGGAGTCTCTATTCAGTAGCAGTTCTAGAGAGGAGATTGTGACATCTTTATTTTACTTCGTATTTTGTTTGTTGTGCTTCATCATTGCAGACATCCTTAAACAGATTACAATAGACTAGTTCACCTGTTAAATTTATGCCAGTGAGCAAGCCTGTTTCTTTCCTTCATCTTACCACTTGTTTGTGTTTCAGAAGTCTCTAATGAAGGCTTAAGAATGAAGCCTCTAGCTTATTATTTTATTCTTATTTATATTTTGTCATGCCTAGGGATGCTGATTTTGGACAAAAGCATCATTATTCAAGAAACTCTACATAGATTTCTTTGTCGCCTCAAGGGGGGTTTCTGCATTAAACTTACTCCAATTATCTCTATTGTTTTAATAGTTAGATATCATAAATCAAGACTACTCACCAGAATTTCTCTCTAGTCAATGGAGAAAAATGAGCACTTACAGAAATGAGTTTTTATCAATTATCCTTAGACATTTTATTTTAAATGATGGGCCAAATAAATGACATGTAATTTAATTAGAACAAAAACATATTTCTATATGAATTTTTTCACTTTTGTTCCTAAACTAGGGGATCAAATAGTAAAGAAATAATTTGGATATGTTTCACCATACAGTTTTAAGGATTATTTGCATGCAACTTAGTAATGCTGAGAAGAAAATATTTTCCATGTTATATCTTAAATTTCAGGGTAACATCTCATACTTTTCACTGTACCTATCTTGGACACTCCATTTTGGAGACTGTCATAGCTGACCAACAAGGGTCTTCAGTTTTAGAGTCAAATCTTCATCCTGTTGAGATAAAGCATCTGTTAATGAGCTATACATGCAGATAATGAAATAATGTTAGGGAGCTTCCATACTGTTCTTGTGTTTACAATATTATTTTCTTTTTTCCCTTCCTTCCTCTCTGTCTGTTAAACCACACGGAACAAATAAGGTCATAATTTAATGAATGACCCCTTGGATCACAGATGCTGACAAAATGAAGCCTGAAAATTTTAAATTGGCTGTCTGCTGTTATCCTAACAGAGCCCATTAAAGTCACACAAGAGAGCATAACTTATTATGTAGTGAAACTGTGACTTTTTCATGCTTTCTTTGTAAATGTGACAAAATTTATGGATGGCATTAGTGATACTAAGTTGACAGAATTAAAACCACTGTTTATGGACACAGTTCAGTAACTTGATTTAATTAGATGCTCACCACATTGATCTAAGAGGGTTTTCAGGCAGTATTTTATGATGAGGGTTTGAAAGAGAACACTGAAGTTCTCACACAAGTGGAGAATTAAAAACAATATTTTAAGTTAAATACAAAACATGTTTATTAGCTAATTACTTAATTAGATTCTTGCACTTTGAAACAGTGGATAGTGATTTGTATAGGGGCTTCAGCCACTGTCCAACCTGAAAATTCATCTTAAATGAATAGTTTACTGCATTAACACTGTGTATAACAGAGCAATTCAGCTCTAACTCAGATAGACACATTAGAAACGGGGCATCAATATCCAAGTTCCACTGACAGTATAGTCAATACTATCAATAGGAATTCCTGACTCTTAGTTCCCTTATTGATACCTAAATTTAACATGGGGTATGGAACAGTATCAGAAGTAAGTTAAGCTATGAGGATAATCAATTATCTTTTCTGTCAGAGCAAATAATGCCTTTTAATTTCTTCTTCTTTCCTGGTTTCTTCATGTATATTTCTCAGGTTACCTGTCCCCATTAATAATCAACCTGATTGTAACTCTACTAAGCATTGTATTATAACGATTTCCTATTTTTTAAACTTTACTGAAAGTAACAGTCAATAATAATCCCAGGGATTTTTAAGATGAATCTTTTGGGTATTTAAATATGGTAAGCTTTTGGAAAATGCAGTATAGACCTGTGAAGTGAATGTAAGGAATGATAAGTGGAATGCCAGTTGATGCAAGAAAGTTGAAAAATCTTCATTAAATTACTGATACAAATTTATGGAGATGTCAGTGTTACATGAGGGTTTGTGATCTGTTAAATACAGTAAATGGTTTTAAGGACATTATGTTGTATGCATCTTAAAAGTTCCTTTCAGAGATTTTACTTGAAAAAGCAACGTTACCAAGAACTAACATTCATTGTGTAGCAAAAAGGCTGTGTTTTATTTTATTCCACACTAGAATGAGACTATAAAATTAAAAGTCAAAATTAATAACACTTTTAAAACAAAATAATTTAGATTCTTCCTAAGGATGGAAGGTTTAAAAGAAGTATTACCTTCAACTGGGAACAAATATGAGCAAGTTGGCCTCACCCAAACTTTTTGCAAGCCAAAGTAAATCTTGATATGAAGTCCCTTGTTGAGGGCTCTAATAGAAAGGTAGCTGGGAGATCTTTTAAACCACAGATTTATAAATTAAGGTTTTGGCACAGCAATTGCCAAAGTTATTCAGACAGTCAAAAATTGGGATGTGGCAGAAGTGCAAGACCACTGAGATTGGCTCAGTTTGATAAAGTATGATGCTGATAACACCAAGGTTGTGGGTTAGATCCCTCTATGGGCCATTCACTTAAGAGTCAGACTTGATGATCCTTGTGGGTGCCTTCCAACTCAGAATATTCTGTGATTCTGTGAAATATAAGGCTACTTACTGGAACTCTCTGACAAAGAAAACATTTACTTTCCAAAACTGGCAAGACAAGGTGGGAATTGTCAGTTGGTTTCCCTACCTATGTGTCCTTCCCTGTGTAGTTCCTCAGTATTAAGAGACATTGGATATGTTTCTTTCCATTAAATAGTAAGTGAATCTGTACAGCATCTTCTTAAACAAATTCTGGGACAGCTGATCATAAACTGCTAAATGTTACTTCCTCTACAGCTTCCTGTGGCAACAAACAGCGAAAATTATCAGGTATTTTCTGTTATTCATCCAGGGAATGTCACAAATCCATGCATCCGATTACTGATTTGAAATTTTAATTTCAGATTTAGCTGAAAATTGTGCCGGTATTGCAAAACTCTGTAGCTCTTTCTATAAAATGCAGGCTGGCTTGTATCAGAGTTTGAACACAGTCTTCAGAGCATTGTTTAGAATTGAAGAATCTCTTCTGACTGACTCTTCTCAAAATTAAGAAGTTGTCATTTATGTGAAGACTGTATATCTTGCTCATATTTCACCTTCCTTTGCATAGATATTGTAGAAAAATGAGAAATATTCAAAGATGATCTCAGTTTCAGTACTTTATATACTGTAGGAAGATATTCATAGACCAGGTGTTGAGTCCTGACATTAACATTGTGTCTTCCATTATCAATGTTATTATCTACAAGCTAGTATTAAAATTTGTATCTTAGTGATGTCACGATGCATATGAAGAAGTATTTCTGCAACAGGAAAATTAATGCCATGATAATTTTGCTTTATATCCATGATGATTCAGTGATGGTGCTCTTTAAATGACATAGGTTTATTTAACTTGTGGTTACTTTTGCCATTTTTTCATACTCCTAACTCATATCTGTGAAATTCACTTGGATTGTGAAATTGATGCAATATAAGAAAGCAGGGGAAAGGTTCTCATAATTCCAAAATTAAACTTCACTGCTCTATTCTAGTGAGAAATATGCCTGTAGACACATGTATTGGCTAGATGTTGGAGTTTTTTCATGATAGCTTCAAATTCAAATTAAAGTTTACTATGAAATCTTCACAAAATATTTCTTCCCAAATGACAGAACAAAAATCACAAAGAATTCACACCTGTGCTCTTCTTTTTTAATTTTTTTAAAAATTTCTGATACTAATGATTCATAATCTAATACTTTTATTTGTTGTTTAAAAATTCCTGCTGTGATATCTTTCTGATGTGTGTTAAATTTAGTGGAACCAGTAATGGTTCTGGGAGAAGACCAATGTGTATTGAAGAAAATGGTAGTATTTAAACTTAAGTAAATCTGGTTTTGTATTTTTTATTGCACAGTGGATTTCTCTTTTACAGATAATGGTTTAACTTAAGAAATTCTCAGCCTCTCAGATATTTTCCTTTTACTGACAAAAGAATGTTATGACAATATTTAAGGCTGCTGAACAAGAGGAATAAAGATTTTATTTTGCTAAATATACCCAACTGGCCAACACTGACGTACTCACTTCATTGCTTTCTAGTTCAGTTGTAAAAATAACCCAGCAAAGCTTCCTTTTTTGAAAGGATTATTCTAGGGAACATTTGCTTTACAAGGAATAAAATATGTTTTGTATTACTACGCTTGACGGAAGACATGCGCAATTCTTTTTCTGTATTTACGATGAAGTCATGCTCTTCCTTTATTACTAGAATTCAGAGATTATTTTCTTAGAATGATATAAAAACCCCTTGCTTAAGGAATTCCATGGTACATTTTAAAAATACTTTATTTTTATAGTGTTCTTCGTACTAAATAATAGAATCTCTAAGGCATAATGGAAGATATATGGGAAGAACTCTTACTGCAATGAAAACCAGTGAAGTTTGAGGGGATTATACAGTAAAACAAGGCTAATTTAAGAAAACACAGCTATAATATTGCTGAATGTTTTTACTTTCAGGCATTTTACAGAATGTTGATATAGACAATAAAAGGGCACATTCATCAAAATGCATAATTTAATTTAACACCCTCCCTCCCCGCCACCCAGTTTAAGTATACAGTACTCAGATTTCACATGATGGTGAAGAAACCCTTTAGGATATTTAAAATTTATGAGGAGTCTTGAGATTTCATTCATTATGTTGACAATATGCACAGCTTCTTTTCAAAATGGATTGGACCAAAAAAGGTGAACAGACGTGGTTGAAAGACCTCTTCCTGTAGTGTGTGCTGAATTGTGCGAGTTACTTCTGCATATACGTTACCCCTGAGGGCTGCTTAATGTGCTTGGTTATATAGAGCTGCAAATTTTTAGCTGTAGGCTGGCATCAATATTGAGCCATAAATTTATAGCTGATCTATTGCTTTCTGGGCAGACCAGTCATACTCAGATAGAATTAAGGGCAGTAATTGATTTCCTGCTAAATAAGACTCATATCATAGTTTAAAAAAAAATAAACTAGAGTCTCTATATGAAGCAAATATATGCTCTAAATATTGCTTGTAGATATGAAAACCTTTTTATAATTATGAATTTGCATATAGATCTGTAAAGATACCTTCTGAATGGAAAGCAGTATCTATAACTATTTTTTTACCATTTGAATTTTCATTGACAGAAACATTTCTGCCAACAAATTTTTGACTGCTGTGGCTACATCTTTATTCTGACAATATACCATACTAACAGAGTGTAATTTTAGCTTGTTTTTAGTTTGTACTAAGTACCAAGGTGAATATTGCATGAGTTAAGGGTCTCATCTGCCCATAAGTACCATAACAAAAACTGGTTTATAGAAGAAAAAATTAAGCAGTGACTGCTTATCAGCTGTGTATCAGCACGTGTCTTTGTGAAATTTAGAACGAGGCTGATTCACTGAGATGCAGAGCAAAATCTTTTATTAACTGAAATTGTCTTTTTCTGATCAGCAATTAAGCTGCCAAGTAAGTCTGCTTAATTTCACTTCCATCCTGTGAAAATCAGCTGCTGTTTTCATAATACTGATATAACAAGTAAAGGAGGAAATAAATTACCTCTCTTGATAGAATAAGGAAAACTTTGTTGTGTTATTTCAATTTAATTTATATTTGGAATTGCATCCTGCTTCAGAATTAAAAAAAAAAAAATCAGTCTCCCTTTCCCCCCTCTCTCCCCATGTACTCTTTTTCTCTCTTTTTCTCTCCTCTTTCTCTGCCTTGTTTTTGCAGTGAAGAATGGGCTGTGTAAAGTTGAATGAACTTGGATTATTTCTCATCAGAGAGACATTTATCCTGGAGGATTTCAATCCACATTTTCCCTTTAGAATGGTTTACTATAAACTTTTTCAGTTGACATGAAGTAATGTGTATCCTTCCTGAGATAAAGGAAAAATTTTTCTGTAAATATCATTTCCCAGTTGGAGTCTGATTTTGTGTCGAAGCTGTGTTGCTGTCTAGAAGAAAAAGCCCATCCATCTAGTTTTTATTTTCCATGTGAGTTCTTTATTTAATTAGTTTGTTGTTGTATACATGTATGGCTGAAATTACGTATTAAATCTGAAGCAAAAGAAGCAGTTGTTATATTACAGTGCTTTGGCTACTTGGTTAAAGATAAATGCCCATTGTTTTTCTAGCAAGTTCCAGAAAGCATGTTCCATAATTTGGACTTTCTGGGGAAGAATTTCCTTCATTATAATAATAATATATAATATAATAATTCTAAAATTATTCTAGTTCTCCCCTTTTTTCTAGCCAGTGTTTTGTTTCTATGGGCAGATAAATAGTTTTTTCTCTGGCACTTGAAGTTCAGAAGGAAGAACCTTCCTCTTGTTTCTACCGGTTTGTTTTCTAAAGCCTTGGTCCTTGTACCCTGAGTGCTCCTTGTGCTGGCCTGAGAGCGTGATCTGCAAGGAGGGGCTGTGTCTGTGCAGCTGTTGGGACTCATTGCTCAGCCCTTCCTCTGCTCTCAGATTTCCCAGAACAAGAGTGAGCCTTGGGACAGCCCAGCCTACCTCACATGGCACGGACAGCAGAAGAAGAGGTTGCAGTTTCTACTTGTGCTTGGATTGCATACATTGGTTAAAATACTTGCTACATTACTCTTCTGGAAAGAGAAGACAGAATCTTTCTGAAGCTCTTCTCATAGTGTTCAACTCATCTTGATACAATTCATTCCAATTTACCCTTCTTTTCCTGAGCTGGAAGTAGTAGAGGGTATAATACTATTTTTGAGAAAACATATTTTAGAAATAAAGGGACACTGGACTCGATATTTCAATACAGTTTTTTACTTCTATATTTTTCTGTATTTTTATTGAACAAGATTTAAAACTTTCAAATTTCTAAAAGATTGTATTGCTTCTGTTGATTATGACAGTTAGAAAAGAAAAAGCTTGTCTTGTTCTGTTTTGACACCTTAGTTTGGAGTTATCTAAGATTTAACATTGCTTTTTTACTCTAAGCTCTCAATTTTAGTTGTTTTCTATATCAAGCTTTGAGTCTAGTGATTTTTTTAAAGCATTTTCCAGAAATGACATTTATCTAAGATTGTCTAAATTCAACTGTAAATTCACAAAGCTTGCTTGTTTTGAAGAAGTACTACTTTCCAGGTTGGATCTTATAAGTGTGACCTCTAAGCAGGCTTGCAGTGCTGTGTCTGCTGCTTTTGGAATGCCCTGTACATCCATCTGCTTGCTAGATGTGACTTTTTAATTTTACTCTGAGTTGGCAGGTCTTGGCTGCTTTGCCTGCAGTTGTAAGTTGTTAAGGAAATACCGTGCGTGGCCCTACATCCCATATGCTCATCTTATACTATTTCTAGCAGTATTTCTTTTGTGAGGGTTTTCCTAAGCTTTTACTTTGTATTCTTTATTTTTTTATTTTATTCTGTCCCCAAAGTAAGTATATTTGTTTTTTTGGTTTTTTCCCCCCTTCCTTTTCTTTTGGGCATTTCCTTTATGTTCTGAGGGATTTCTGCAGCCTTCTGTATCACATACCACTCTTTTGCAAGTGTGAAGTCATATTTTTTGTCAGTTACTTGTGTCTTGCCCTCCACCCTGCAGCTTTGGATTACTGAACTGAGTTAGTATCTATCTGCTGTAATATAATCTGCCAACTGCCTTAATTATAAGTCTGACTTATTAGTTTAAAACTAATAAAAGATTCTTCAGGGACTTCTTTAACTTTTTTTCAGTTTCATTTGCAATCTTTGAAAAGTTTCTCTTTTGAGGTTTTCAGCATTATTGCAATTTCAGTTCAGAGCTTGCACTTTCATCAGTCTTGCTCTCAAAACTGGTTGTCATCTGTAGGTGCAAGTTCACGAAAAATAAAGATGTAGTTACTAGTGAAATTTATTTTTTACCTAATGTGGATTCCAGCTTTTCTTCTACAGATGTCAGATACTTACTTGACTTTCTTCTTACCATTCATCAGTGTAAGACTGGTTTCAGCATGTTAGTGGCCTTTAGTTCATGCACTGCTTTATTCCCTCTTTCTCATTCTTAGGTGTCTGTCTAGCTAATGTTAGATCAGGTTGTGAAGGCACTTAAGCAGCCTTTTCGAGTATCTCCAGTCTTGTGTGAGTTCCAGTTTTGTATTATGAAGCACTGAGGAGAACAAAAAAGTATTAAAAGTGTTATCAAAGTTCAAGCCGTATATTTGAGAGTCTGTGATTTAGGGAGGTCCTAATTTTCTTGCCCATTTGCACAAGAAATTTTGGTACTTATTTCTGAAGATGCTTACACTGATGTCACTATAGGGACTGTGACAGTAATTCTGCCAGACCTGTAACTGTGGCTGATAGAGTGCAACTCCCCATGAATGAAACAAACTCTACAACCAGAACCTGACCATTAAGTAAAGAACAAATTAAAAATCCCCCAAAAAATGAAAACCAAAAGCATACCAAATCAAAACAAACCACCAAACTCCCCACAAACTAATCCTTTGCAGGAAATCAATCTGTTTGTATTATTTTTGTCTTAATATGTTATTAGTTTTCTCTTTAAATTCTTTGTTCTGTGACAGTGGCCATTGTGCTGTACTTGATTAACGTATTAAAATATTTTTGTGTTACTGAGAATGTTAATTTTCAGATTATCAGTCAGATGTTTTGTGTTTGACTAAATCAATATTGTTGTTTTTCAGAGATATGTTGTGCTGTGGCAAAGGCTTCTTGTTTTAAAAATATATTGTAGTCTGGAAAAACATGGAGAATAGTATTTGAGTGGGATGTTTGGTAGTCACCTCCTTGAGGAAGAAAATGTAATATTTATCCAGTGATAAGTATGGAGATTTAATAAATGCTCTGTAGAAACTGAAAAAAAATTCCTGTTCACTGTTTCAAATACTTTTAGTACTGTTTGAAAATGGAAACTATCCTTGAAGGACAGATGGCAATTAATTGCAAAGCACTTTCTGAACTGTTTGCTGTCTCAGATTCCATGAAAAAATAGGAAGTTTGACAATATATACTGTATTATCCTTTCAGGGAATAATAATCACTTCTTGCAGTTTCCTTCTATAGGTACTTCATTTTAAATAGATACTTCAGATGTAAACTATTATGCTTTCATAACAAAACACATTGGCTCTTGTCTGTGTCATTTAAATGTTTGAGTGCAGCTTCATAAGTAGGATTTTGAAGTTAAAAGTTGAAACTTTTTCTTTAAGTTTTCAGTTTTTAAGTTTTTTTTAAGTTTTTAAGTTTTCAGAGACTTCTCTGATTCTGTCTTCACATGACTGTAGTATTTTGTTTTCTTTGTAAATGTGGAATATATTGAATATTCAATTATTTGAGTGTATTATCATAGTGTGGGTGTCTCATCCTTGCTGAACATGCTCTGTTTTCATATACAGTGATACCTAAACCCTAATTTTGATAGCTCTATCCCAATTTAACTCTATTATTGATAAACCAAACTCATGTGCACAGTATAACATGCTTCATAAAACAATGGGAATAAGTTGAAAAAAGCTGTTTCTAAAGACAATTTGTACTTACTACAGCAAAGTGTGGAAAACAATATGCAACTCTCTGCATGGTTCATTTACACAAGCCATTCAGTGAAGTGCTGCTCTGACATTTCACTGACATGTAAGATCAGAAGGAGGGAGTGCTGATATAATTAGATATTAAGCCTTTTTAGATGGGGCCATCTACCCCAAAGTCCTGCTTATGGTTGCAAATTTTCTTTATAGTGACTAAAAATGAGCTGTGCAAGCAAATATAAGACCTACCATGCTATAGTTTTCAGAAGATTTTCAAAATTTCCACAAGCTCTGAAGTCTCACCAGGTCAGTAATGTAGCTGGCTGGGGATATACTGCCAGAAATTTTTATTCCTTTTTCTTTTCTGTTTTAAATATTAACCACACTGCATGCAGATCCCTTTCATATATTCAGTTTTTCCTTGTTCTTATATTACAAATATTCACCAGAAGACACTTACCAAGTTAGAAGAAGCACTTCAAGAACATTTTTGTTTGCCTTTATAAAGCTTTGGCTCTCTAAATGAATTCAGAACTTCCCACATTGCCTACTGACAAATATTATGCATAAGAAACTCATATTATTGTAGGTCACTGAATTAATTTTTAAAATGCCAATTGACATGATTCCCTTAGGGACTTGTAAGTTGCTGCTATATATTATGTTCCTGCACAAATGTGGAAATTCAGAGTTTTAGAAGGGAAAGCATTTGTAGTACAGAAACAGCTTAACATGAATCAGGTAATGCTTTTCTAACATTTAAGTACTCATAAATGGAAATAGGCAGACTTTCTAGAGATTTTTCCTTGTCATGGCTTGTTTAAGTCTCAGGAAAATATTGAGATTGGTGTCCTTTCTTCTGGCACCAAGCTTCACAACCTCACTGTATTGTGCATAACCAAAAATGGGAGTTACAAGTACAAATAATGGATACAGCTGAGTTCAGTCCATAGTGACACCAAATGCTGCAAGTGAAATAGCCAAAGAAAGATAAGCTATCCAGAGCTATTTGGTTGAGTGATTTTTAATTGAAAAATATCTTAGAGTTGGTACTAGTATTTGTTATATCTTGTTGATATATAATGTGTGTTCTGTTTTTTTCAAATAGTCAAAAATAGAACGCTGTAGATGAGAGATGGTAATGAACCAATTAAATAGTCTTTTCACTTAAATATGACACTGCCCAGTAGCAGTGCTACACTAAATGGCTTGTCGGCAAGTTTGGTGTTTCCCTAGTGCACTGAAATTTATAAACATGGTAGTTTTTTTTTGGTAGAATTCTGAAATGTGATATTCAGTATATGCCTGTGAAAGCAGGGTTGCTGCCTTTGGCCCATCCTCCATTATATAAACTCCTTAACATAATCTTGTCAGTGTGAAAATTAAAAATTGTTTGGGACTACTACAAATTGACCAGAATTTGCAAATCACTTACTATAAAAATTCTGTAAGTTTCTACAAGCACAGTTGTATGCTAGCATATAACTCTCATCTTTTCAATATCAAGAATTTTTTTTCCTTTAAGTTTGCTTTTCTGCTTACAGAACTTTTTTTTTACCAGACTTTTTTTCCACTTAAAATAGCAGAGTGAACCTCTGAAATTTGTCAGTGATGGTGTTGAGCCATGACTCTTGAATAGGGAATCCTCACCTTAGTGATAGGAAAAACACTAAGAAAACACTTAATCTACTTTGAACTGGCTAGAATAAAATGCTGGGTAAGACATGGTATAGAATATTTTTTTTTGGCAATGGGAAGAAACACTTGATTGTATATTGGGTAATTTTCCAGTTCACGTCTCTTGTATGATTGTGTCCTTGAATAAGTAGAATTCTTTCTGGTATTATCCACTGAGCATCAATAGATATATTAACAGATATATTAATGCATCTTTGATTTAAATGTTGCAATTTTTAACAGAGATTATTTAATATTTTTTAATATTTTAATTTCATAGCTTGCATTTTCATGCAGAGTTTGTAATTGCACCACAGCATACCAAGATATCATAAACTACTTTATGCTGATATTTCGCAAATGGTTTAAATTATTTTTTTGGGTTACATGGCTAATGAAGGGTTAAAAACAAATGCCAGCTGAAGGAAGAAGAAGCAGGAGGGAGATGCTTTCTTTGTATTGTTAAGAGAGAACAGTGAATTTACATGAGAATATTATCAGCTTTCTTGGTGATATGCCTCCTCTGAATGAATTCCCCACAGATGCAATTTTTTTGGACTGACTTCTTTATTCTATCTTTCTTCTTTTTCGATACTAGCTTAAAAGGATGTATCTGCCTTTTATGTCCAGAGAATGAAGCCTTGAGACTTACTTGCCATATATTTCAGACAACCTGTCTAGCTATTGGAAGTAAAGAGCAATTCTGCAAGCAGGTTTGACTTGTACCAGGGCTGAGGTCAAAGCAAAGAATTAGGGAGGGCAGCCACTTCTTTGGCCATCATTTTTACTATAGTTAGTGGAAATTACTCAAAACCTTCTGAGCTTGTCTGCCTGTGTATAAGAAATATAAAGAAGCTGGACATTTTTGTAAGTATCCATGTCTCTATATCTTCATTAAACTGGGAGACATAGATCATAGGATCACATCCCTAATCATAGGGTAATTGAGGTTGTGACCTCAGGGTGTTCAATCTCTTACTTGAGCAGAGCCAGCTATGAATGATGTCAGGCTAGATTCTACTTGGCTTTATCTAGTTGGGTCTTGAAGACTTCCAAACATAGAGACTGTAAAACCTCTCTGGGCAGCCTCGTCCACTGCCTGATGGTCCTCACTGGAAGAAAGTATCTCCCTATATCCAGTCTGAATCTGTGTTTTTTAAACCTTTACCCATTGTCTCCTGTCCACTCACCATGTACCAGTGTGAAGAGCCTGTCTGTGTCTTTTTGATAAGCTTGTAGGTACTGACAAGCTGCTAAGTCCACTTGAAGCTGTTTCTTCTCCAGGCTGAGCAAGCATGCCCTTCGCTTGCAGGGCTTGTGCACCAGCCCCTCACCAGCTTGGTGGCTCTCTGCTGAACATGCTGCAATTTATCAATGTCTTTTCTTTTACTGGGAGCTCAAAACTGGAGACAGAGTTCTTATATTCCCTGTCTGTGAGTGTATCAACTGATTCCCACAATTTGATGTCATCTGCAAAGCTGAGAATGCGCTCTGTCAGCACCAGATCAGTGATAAAGAAGTTGAACAGGACAGCAGACACCTGCAGTACTCCATTTATTACTGGCTCGCAGGCAGAGAACCATCCATGAACCATTCACGAATCCTTTTGAGCCTGATAATACAGCCTTTTTTTTTCACATTTGATTTTCCCTCCATGTCATGCAGTGTCCTGATGCAGATACAAGAATATTGTGAGAGACAGTGTTCCTTGTGAGAATCAAGAAAAATTGCATAGTCATTATCAACTTCCATTTTCTTTTTCACAGTTATAAAAATTTCAGTTAATAATATTATAGTAAGACTTGCAGGTATAATACAATAGCTAAACACATTTTTTGTGCAAATAATTTAGCTCTCCTGTGTAGATTACTAAGTTCCAAGTCATTAACGTGAACTCAGTAAAGTCAAATAGAGAAAAACTGTTGCTTTGGCTCAGATACTTGTGATTGTTGGGTTTTTTTCCTAATAGATCTCTGCTTAAATTTTCAAGTCTTAGCAGAAGATTTTTAAAAACAATTTTTTATAAATTGGATGCTTTCAGGTGATCTGGCAAAAAGCCAAAATGAAAAATATGTTTATTTAAAATGAGGTTTAGATCAATAAAGAATACTTGAAAGGCTAGTAATGGGTATGTAGTGCAATAGTGTGGTTAGTGTCATTTGTTTTTTTAAATAGAGAACAGTTGTTTATTCTACTTAAAAGCCAGTAATCAGTACCTATATGAATTTTGCTGTTTTTAATGTGACTAGAACGCTGGACTCTTTACATAACTTTGAGTAAATTAGTGGCATGGGGTTTTTTTCCAGCATGTCAGAAAGACAGAATCAAATGATGACATTAGGATGTGTTTGCATGATTCTTAGAAGTTTTTTTTAAATTATTTTTAGTTTTGTGGTTTTCTTCTTTTCTTTTCCCCTTCAGATGGAACTACTGTAGGAGGTAGCACGATTTCATGGCTTGATTGGTTTTGTTCTTTTTGGAGAAAATGCTGAGGACTACATTAGGAGGTGTAGAAGTCATCTTGTATAATGTTATGAAATCTGAAGTCTGACATTTTAAGCTATGAGATTGATCAGCAAAACCTAGAAAAGAGTAATTCTGCTGAATGTAGCCTGGAATTTTATGCATTACCTAGTGGTTCACAAAAAAACCCCAAAGAAACATGGTTTGCCAATCTAAGTGAAAAATGACTCTTACTTTAAGTCAGTGGTGTGTCAGGTAGCTCTTGAACTATTACATGGAACCTGGAGTTCTTAGCCAAGGGCATGGTAGTGACAAGTATTAGGAAATTACATCTTTATTATGAAAAAGAGGCTAGTGTTTTCCACTTGAGGTTTCAGCATCATGAGGATGACCTCGGGCTTCTCTCTGTTTTGGTAAAAAAAAGTCCCTCCCCATCTTTTTTGCAGGCCCCCTTTAGTTACTGTAAGGCTGCTCAAAGGTCTCCCCAGACCCTTCTCTTCTCCAGGTTGAACAATCACAACTCTCTGAGCCTGTCTTCATCAGAGAGACACTTCAGCCTTCTGATCATTTTCACAACTCTCCTACAGACCCTCTTGAGCAGGTCCATGTCTTTCTTGGCTGGGAGCCCCAGAGCTGGATGCAGTGCTTCAGGTGGGGTCTCACCAGAGCGGAGTAGAGGGGTGGCTCACCTGCCGTGACCTGCTGGCCATGATGCTTTTGATGCAGCCCAGGATCCAGTTGGCTTTCTGGGCTGCCAGTGCACCTTCCTGGCTATAATTCAGTTTTGCTTGCACCACCACCTTCAAGTCCTTCTCTGCCTGGCTGTTCTCCATCCAGTCATTGCCCAGCCTGTATCCATGTTTGGGATTGCCCCAACCCAGGTGCAGGACCTTGCACTTGGCTTTGTTGAATTTGATGAGGTTTGTACATCCTTCAGTGGGAGCTGACAAAAATACCTTGGTTGCAGCCTGACGTACAGTTACTCCCTAGCTGCAAACATACATCAGAAACCAAGGGACTAACTGTCCTTATAGTTTATATCATTCTTATATTGTTAACCCTCCTTATGATGTATTTATAAAGGATTGTATTCATTTCATGAACAACAAACTCTTTTATAGTTTAAAACAATTTTAATTAGCATTCTGTATGATACAGCAATTTAGCTGACTTTTCAGAAGTTTCTAATGTTTTCTCTGATTTGTCCAGTTCTTTACTGTTTATGTATTTTGGCCTGAAATGACTGTTTGGGATGCGTTATGTAATTTTGTTGGTAGGGAACACGTTAAAAGTCTGCATTTTTTGTCAACGTGCATCCTTAATTCACTTGAATCCCTTGAGTTCTGCTTGAAAGATGAAGTGTTGGGCTTGCTGAGCTGTGTTGGTACCTGCTTTCATTCAGACTTCTAAGCAGATAGGGTTTTGCAGTGTGGCTGTTTCATGTTTTCTTTGTGAAGCATTCCTTCTGAGTGTTGAACAATTGGAGTGGACTCCTTGGCAGCACATCTAAAATTTGCTCCCATTTCATTTAAAAAGAAACAGAAGAATGGATACAGAGGCAAATTTTACATGAGGAAAAAGCAATTTGCTGAAACTCTCGCTTTCTCCCCTTTCCCTCTCCCTCTGTATTCAGCCATGCTTAAGGAACAATACCTCATTCCTGATATGGTGTAACCATGGCTTAGGTTTTTGAGAGAAAAGAACTGAGATAATGTCTACAGAGCAGAATGATGCAAGCTAAGGTGGGAAAAATGAGAGATGTGGGTTAAATTGTTGAGATGGAAATCAGCAATAACACCAGTTAGAAAACAGCAGCATGAAAAGGTATACAAACCTAAAGACAAAAATGGATCATTTCCTACCAATGCTTAGATACCTAAAAATTGAAGGCATATTTTGTGGACATTAGCCAATAAATAGTTTTACATGTCATATTTCTTGTTGAATAAATGTTGTATGTTAATGGTATTCTAAGTTTTATTCTGTTTTTAGTGACTTTTTGCATGCAGCTAATGATACTTGAAGAAAGTGACTCAAAGGAGGGCTGCATACCTAGTTAAAGAGTTAAAACAAGTTTTTCTTCAAAATCTGAAACTCTTTTTTGCAGCCATTATTGTATGTCACCTGAGCTGAATGGGGAGTTTGTCTTCATACAAGCTTTCTATGAATTATTCTACTGGAGTTTTAAAAATTTAATAAATTAGTGTTGTATCATTTGCCATGCTTTTTTCTCTTGGTGGTAATTTGCTATCTATTATTGTGTAATGTACATTGTTCTATTTTAGTCCCCATCTTGAAAACTGCTTTATTAGCCATTTCATAAGCAGTAGTGTACATTAAAGTGAAATTGAGTCATAATATTACTGCACTATCACAGTAATGTGATCATACTCTTTCTACAGTAGGAGGTGGACATAAATCTGTCAACAGCAAAACCTGAAAAATAAAAATACAAATCCACACCATTGTATTGATGTGTTTTTTAAGATCTCAGGTCTATCAACCAGCCAGCCTGCATATATTGAATTTATCTTTGCTGTAGCAATGAAGAAATCAATTCTGTAGTTTTGCACGCAAGTGTCATAAAAAATCAGATATAGGATGCCATTGTGCTCATTTAGAAAGAATAGATTTATTATTTACATTGAAGTTGAAAAACTATGTGAATGTAAAAACCAGTTGAAATCATGAAGAATATAATTCTGAATTCCACAAAGCCATGTGGACATAGTCCAGGACAACTAGTTGTAGGTTGCCATGCTTGAGTAGGGTTGTTGGATCAGATGCCCTCCAGAGGTGCCTTCCAAACATTCTGATTCTGTGAAAATAAAATGTAGAAGAAACCGAGGTGCCTCCTATCACTACAAATGGAGAATTGATTTACTTTTTTATCATCCTTGCGTATGTTTTAGTAAGAATGCAGGAAACTCATACTATGTAACATTGCTAGACTGAAGAAATCCTTGAGGAACAAAAGAAAAAACCAGTTTTGTTTGTTTTTTTAAAAAGCCCTATGAAGCAAGACAGAAACCCTAAGTTTAGTTGTCAAGGAAGTAAAGAAGATGAGGAAGAAACAGAATTCTCTATGTAAAGAGTAAATTAGACAAAGTTCTGCCAGGAATAAATCAAATATTATTGATTACAACACAGTACAAAAAGACTCAACTGTATCATCTCCCTCTTTTCCAGACCTAATTTTAACTCTTTGCCTTGCTCTTTCATGCAAGAAATGTGCATTATTGTTTATTACCAGCAATCAAAACTGATTGCTGACAATAGAGCCTTAAATCTTTCTCCTGTTAATGATAATAGTTCCTCTGAGTTAACCTGGAGATTAGAAACAGGGCACAAGTGTATGTTGGTCACTGCATTATAGGTTTCTGTCACTACTGATCTGTAGTATCAGTACATCAGTACTGTATTTCTGTCCTACTGATACCATATGTACTTTCTTACTACTGTCACTGCTAATATGGAGCAGGGTGTCTCGTAAAGTCATTGTGGCTGTGTTTTCACATTGAATTCTCCAAAATATTTTACTTCCTTCTCAATCTTTATTTTCCAACAAAAACTTATATTGCTTTAAAAAACCATTTTAATAAAAATGGTGATGCTGACTACACAGCAACAGTTTTCTTTTGTTACAGTTTTATTTTGTTTTTAATCTTTAGTCTTAAATGTATTATTGCCAAGAGTGTTCTATCTTTTGATCACAGACTTGAGAGGAAGCAAGAAAAATCAGTATTTGTGAGTTCGGTAGGCATAGCAGAACATAAGTTTATTACTGTCTCTTCATGCTGTGTTTTCCTGATAAATATCAGGTTTAAATAAAGCTTTTGTATTTGCTATTTTGGTTTGAACAGATTAGTTTCCTTTTAAAAGGCCTGAATATACCTGTTATGATTTTTTTTCTAAGTACATTTGATAAGGACAAAGCTTCTAATGTATGAAAACACAAACAGGTGGCTAAACCAACACTGCAATCTGTTTTCCTTGCATTTACTTAATAATCAAAGTTTCGGATTTACAGTGTGAGTTGTTTCAGTTCCCAAGAAAATTTACTGTGCTCGTACTGGCCCACCACACTATCCAAACCCAAGGGATGATATTTGTGTACAGGTCTGCGTTTTTTTCTAGCACATGCTGCTCTGTATATTTCTTAGAATATCCTTAATGATTGCTGTGAACTGCACTTCTGATTCTCATTTAAAGAAGAGTATAAACCATGAATGCATAGAATAAGCACTAATATCCAGCAGGATTCTTTTGCATCTCAGCAACCATACTTAGCTATGAAGTTTTTTAATATTCAGCTAATATGTTTATTAAATCATTGGCTCAGATTTCTCATAGTTGCATTCTAGGCCAACCTTATAATAATGGAATTTTGTCAGCGTAGCAGTGCTGGGTCATTGCAGAAGAACAGCAAACCAGCTAAAGGTGCTGTGCAGACACTCTTAGTCTGCTCTGCTCTGCTGACAGCAAATACCTTTTTTCTGCTTAGTCTGTGTCATTCTGCAAAGTTGATGTAACTATACTATCAAAAATAATCCTGTTGCCATGTCATAGTTGGATTATATCTTATTTAAATGTATCTGTCTAAAAATGAGATTTTTAATAGAGCATAATCACTTAGACTTCCTTTATAATTAACTGGGCAAGCAGGCACCTCAAGAGAGCAGTATATCCCATTTTAAAGGACATCTGATATAGATGGAATGAATTGTCTTCTTTTCATGCTTGTCTGTTCGGATGAATTGGATAGAGGATCTGGGTGATTAGACTAGACAAACCTATGTTTCAGATTGGTGAAGTTAAGCATGATGAATTTGGCGTGTAGAGTACCATACAAGCAGACAAACTTGCAGTGAATAACTGTGTGTCGTTCTAAAGGATAATAATTGCACCATGAATAAATTTTTAAAAACAAAACAATGAATGCTGTTATTAGTTGGAAAATAGGAGTGAGCTGTATGCAGGCAGTTATATGTACATTCCACAAAGACAGTTATATGTAAAACAGATCAGGCATTTCAGAAAAAAATCATGAAAATGTAAGAATGACGTATTGACTTGAAGGGACTTGTTGATTTACTTCATAATAAGGTACACAAGGACGGAACATTTTAATTCCTGGTGTGTAGTAAAGAAAAAACAAACATCTCTCCTGGATCACATCTCCTAGTCATTTTTAGGACATTAACTTAAAGTAGGCTTGACTGTTTGTAGGAATAATGTAACTATGTAAAATGTAACTAATTAAAGCTAATGAGGGATTGTTAGTGGGAGAATAGAATCAGAAATGCTTTAAGCCCTCATTTAATTTTAAAGAGAAGGGATGAAAATTTTAAAGAGAGCAGATGACCTCATCTGGCAATACTACTACAACAAGACTTTTTAGTCTGTTGTGATCAATTTTATTGTCCATTATATTTGCACAGATTTGAGCCATATACCAGTTTACAAACAACTGTAATAGTGTACAGATCATCTGGTTTGGTGTTACCTCTTAATGAATAAGTATTTAGTCTGCTTAGTACTAGCTGACTGGGTTAACATATTGGCAAAAATTTCCGTTTCATAAGAACAATTTTCAGTTTGTTTTGTTGATATAGTGGTTTGAGTTTCATGCAGTGGGTCAGGTCGGTTCAAACTGTGGAACATATGTAGGACAGATAAGTGAGGAAAAGGAGCAGAGTGAGAAGACTTTTTTCTTGCTTTATTTCAAGCTTATATTATCATCGTAGAATCATAGAAAGTTTTGGACTGGAAGAGACTTGAAAGATTACCTAGTTCCAACCTCACTGCCATAGGCAGGGCCACCTTCCACTGGATCAGGTTGCTCAAAGCCCATTCAAGGTGACCTTGAACACTCCCAGGGATGTTTTTTTATATTTTCCCCTTTTTCCCTGCCCCCCATTTTCCTTTTCCAGATATTGATATTTTTCTTCCTTATTTAATAGCTGAGAAGATCAAGAAATGGTAGCATACATGCATTTCTGTAGAAGTTGATCCATTAATAATTTTGCAGCATTAATAGTCAGTTTGTTGGTATCTGTAGACTTTATATTCCAAATAAATCCAAATAATATAATAATAAAAATAGGCAAAGTGAAACAAATCTGCAGAGGTTCATTGTTGTGCTGACTCCTAGTTTCTGTCAATATTTCTGTGTTCATTCATCTTTTTATTTTGAGCAATACTCTACTTCTACTGCAGTATTGATTTCTTTTGCATTCTGGAATGGCTTAATATCTTTGTAGAGGCCTATAAGAAGATAGGTTTCTGCCTTGTGTTACTGCTAATGAGTAAGATGGGAAGTTATGCAAGGGAAAGGAGAAGCAGATGGACAATAAAAATTGAAGGTGAGAAAGCATAATAAAAAGAGGGGAAAGAAGGAGTAATGGAACTGTATGAGAGTAGAACTTATATTGATGGTAGAAGGCAATGACTAAACCCTTCCCATTACACAGATTGTTTCTTAGTGATGCATTGTGAAGAAGCCAAATGCAGAGTTTCTATTAAAGTTTTCATTGCTTACTGTAATGATTTCTAAGGTGTATGTAGAGAAGACTTGGTAACCAGTACACAAGACTATGCCTTGGTTTTATTCAGAGGAGTATTAAACAGGTGGGAGGAAAGTATACATGACTCTAGATTTGTTATACACGTATACTTTTCAAAACGTACTTGAATGAGAAATGCGAAAATGGACTAATGAAAGTTTATGCCCTGGAAATTCTTAGCTTACTCTTTACTCATCAGGTAAAGGTTACCTCAAATTATGTCATAAAATATTAAGTAATTTTTCTCTGCAGACTGTCCCACTCTTAGAAAATTTTTCAGTAACATGTCTAGCCTAGGCTTGGAATTTGAGCAGATGAGACCTGTCATACTTTTCATTGTATTTTACTTAGCATACTGTCGTCTTTCATGTTTCACTACTATTTTCTTATGTTGGTCCCACTGCGTATGTTTAGGGTCAGACATCCTGCATGCTTTCACTGTTTCTTGCTTCATTTTTTCAGGCAGTTTCAAAAAAAAAACCAATATAAAGAGCAGAATACTTCGCAGGTGACATCCATTTTCATTGTTTGAGTCTATTTAGAGTCTTGAAACTTGTCTACCGCTATTTTTGTATTTTGTTTTCATGGTCTTCTTTCTTGAGTTTAAATTTATAAAGCCTTTTCACTCACTTCTCAATTTCATGTGCTTTGTAGTCTAAGATCTGTATTTCTCTAGCTCATTTATTAATATAGTGTCAGGGGAGGTTTAGGTTGGCTATCAAGAAAAGGTTCTCCACCCAGAGGGTGGCTGGGTACTGGAACAGGCTTCCCAGGGAAGTGGTCACAGCACCAAGCCTGAGAGAGTTCAAGAAGTGTTTGGGAAATACTCTCGGGTCCATGGTGTGACTCTTGGGGCTGTCCTGTGCAGGGTCAGGAGTTGGACTTTGCTGATTCTTGTGGGTCCCTTTTAGCTGAGGATTATTCTACGATTATCAGACTGCAGCTTCCAAACATTTTGTTATTTTCAAAGGTGATACTTGCCTTTGTGAGCTTCCCCCTCCCTTTTTTTTGCAAGAGTGTATAAACATCTGTATCTTATGCCTCATTTAAGAGGGCTTAGTGATGAGGTGTTGGTCTTCCTCAGATTTTTTAGTCTCTGAACCTTCATTGGAAGATATATACTTTGGGGGACCCCTACTCCCCATAATTACGCATTGAGGAAGGAAATTAGCACTCTCAATTTTATAAAACATTAGCAGTCTAGAGAAAGGTTTTAATTAATTTCTAACAACTTAGTTTTTAAATAATATATGGAAGATAAAAATTTCTTGCTTCTATGCTTTAGCTTCCCTCTTTACTCCCTTACTGGATTTTTCCATATTGAGTTATTACAGCAAACTCCTGGGTCAGCTGCTATGTGTTGTCTGCCATCTTTCTTTTCAAGAACCCTTTCACAGAAATCTGCTAAGGAAAACTTTTTCATTTGTCTCTTCCTCTTAGGCCTGCAGAGTCTGTTATTTTATTAGAAAGAGGGCTTGTTGGGGACTATGTTTTTAGTCCAAAATTTGAACAGAAAGCCCTTTACCTTTCTGCCGTCATTTGCAGGTTGAAAGCTGGACAGTGATGAAGCAATCTGCAACTCTAGCTGTTCTAGTGTGAGGGAGAGTGCTGACTATTATTTCTCAACTTGCCAAGTCCTGCGTTTTGGCCACAACAACCCCCTGCAGTGCTACAGGCTGGGGACAGTGGCTGGAGAGTGGCCAGGCAGAAAGGGACCTGGGGGTACTGATTGACAGTAGACTGAACATGAGCCAGTGTGTGCCTGGGTGGCCAAGAAGGCCCACGATATCCTGGTCTGTATCAGCAATAGCGTGGCCAGCAGGACCAGGGAACTCATTCTTCCCCTGTACTGAGCAGTGGTGAGGCTGCACCTTGAGTGCTGTGTCCAGTTCTGGGCCCCCCAATTGAGGAGGGATGTTGAGATGCTGGAGGGTGTCCAGAGAGGGGCAAAAAGGCTGGTGGAGGGTCTGGAACACAAGTCCTGTGAGGAGCAGCTGAGGGAGCTGGGGTTGTTTATCCTGGAGGAGAGGAGGCTCAGGGGAGACCTTATGGCTCT
>VZRO01005231.1:0-12152 GCA_013397915.1 Daphoenositta chrysoptera | reverse complement strand
TGGGCTAAGGAATTCCTGGTAAATGCCTAGGCGCCGTCCGTAAGACAATTGCGAAAGCATTGCAGGTTCGGCAGTGGAAATTCTGGTAATGGGAACATGGAGAAGCGTAAAGGGATTTTGGGTGGCAATGTCCCCATTCCACATACTTCTCCTCTGGGGTGCTTATTAGCACACTGGAAACAAGGTAATTTTGACCAAGGATTACGTAAGGATAAGCTGATTGATTATTATAACACTCAATGGCCAAAATATGTGTTGCAGAACAGGAAACGATGGCCTGAAAACGGGTCTTTGCAATCTGACTTGATTTCTCACTTACTGTCATTTTGTAAGCATGAGGGAAAATTAGATGAAGTTCCATATGCTGATTTATTTTTCTATTTACGGGAGCCAGATTTGGGTTTGTCTATACCCCTGATACCCAGAGCTCTTCAATAAAAGCACCTGCATATAATCACGCAGTGGTTATGTGTTTCTACGCTAACAGCTCTCTCCCACCACCTGAAAGGAGGCTGTGACCAGGGGGGTCAGCCTCTTCTCCCAGGAAACCAGAGACAGGACAAGAGGACACAGTCTTAAGCTGTGCCAGGAGAAGTTTGGGTTGGACATTAGGAAGAAGTTCTTCACAGAAGGGGTGATTGGGCATTGGAATGGAGGAAAGACTGAACATAGTACTCAGTGCCACGGTCTAGTTGACATGGTGGTGTTAGATCATGGATTGGGTTTGATGATCTCAAAGGTCTTTTCCAACCTAGTTGATTCTGTGATATTACTATGACCTTTATTTCCTACAAAATGACTTCTGTTTCTGTGGAATTAAAATCACTGCAATTCATTAATTACAGCTTTTCCAGCTGTCGATGATATTCAAGATACTCTCCAGAGCTCAGCCACCTTCCCTTTATTGTCCAGGCCTTCATGCGATATATTGTTGTTCCTATAACTGAGAATCATGGAGGGTGAGAAGAACCAGTGTGGGAGACACTAGTGCTGGGATATATGCAGACTAGCGCCTGGAAGTTTATATGAACTCAACACTTTAAAAGATAATTTTTTCACTTCCTTATTAGTTAAATAGTTTGGTTGTTGGCTTGCCTGTGTCAGAATGCTATAAACATTGATATCTGCATTAATTTTGACCCTAATGGTCAGCTGTTTAAACTTTTTTTTGTCTTCTATTAACTTTGAGAGAAACTTCCTACAGCCTTCTTGGGAGTTGGCCCAGCACTTTGAATATTGTCAATATTAAACTTTCATATTTGTGCAAGTAAGATTATTCTGTGAAAAGCCTAAAAATAGTTTCCTCAGTCTGAAATTAGACAGAGTTAGCAAAAATAAGACTTGGAGTTAGCAAAAGAGTTTGCTTATTTTCTTTTAAGAAGTAAATGTATTAATAGAGCAAGGTATCTTGGAAGATATTTTTTGAACATAATTTCTTCATGAGAAAGCAAGAATGGGCTTTAGTGACATGATGCAGGAGCTTTCCGAGCTGGATATATGACAAAGATACTACAAGATACATTACAGTAATTTCATAATTTTATATTGGCAACATCATTTTAATGTGACACAAGTTTAAGGTGATAATTGAATTAACGATGCAGGAATGTTGGGGAGAAATACAGGTGGTTTTTTTGAAGACTAATTATGAAAAAGCATACTTAGGCAAATCAGAGTACAACAAATAGGTAGAAGTGGCTTACCTTCATATAAAACCCTCAAATGTGGGTTGGGTTTTTTTTTTAACATAGTCATCTGCTTCACTGTGAGACAAATGTCAGCTTCTATAATTGCATGGGTTTGTTTCTTTATACTCTGAATACTTGTTCCTGCAATATTGTTAATTGTATCTGCTGCTAAAATAAAATTGTTATGCATGTTGCTTCCAGAACTGGTCTCTAGGCTTCTCTAATTTCCATGGTGAGTTGATTTAATCATTCAGATGAATTCACTGAAGTGGCTGTTATGCTGTGACAGTGACAATGAGAGTCAAGAGAACCAATTAAAGTTAGAAAAATCAGACTTTTCTGGTGGTAGTCCATCTTTTACATCTTAGGAAATTCCTAGACTACCTTCAAAGAAACCATCAAGTATCTTTCTTTTAAGAATTTTATCTCAGAGTTACTACTGCTGCTGGAATATATTAGAAAATGTAGCTGCAAGTTTGTTTCATAGCAAATTTTTTACTTTTTAAAAAAGTCTCTGCTGGCAATTGTTTATAGTTTAGGCAAAACCTGGTTGTGTTCTGTAATTAAAGGTTAGAATTCTATTGAGAGATTGATGGTTACGTTTAAGTGCCCACTTGGGGGTATCTAGGATGTTAGTTGTTTAAAGTCCTGTCATGTACAGCAGAGATCTAGTCAAAACCATCAGCAGAGGCTAGAAAGTAAATGGATGCTTGCATCTTAACAGCTGAAAATGACTTTCTGAACTCAGAACTGAAGTGTCCTAGTCCTTCTCTCAAAAAATGCCTGTACCAAACATCATTATTCTTTTGTTGAAAAGTCATGTAGTATGTAATTGGATTTGTGTTTGAGAGAGGATGCTGAACCTTCTACTTGTATTAGAGTATTGCAAAAGTAGCTAACTTAAATGTATTCTGACAGCTTTGTTTCAAGAGGGATTGTTTGAGTTTTCTGTGACACTTGCTATTTATTCTGCTGTAATCCAAAATGACCAGACAACAAGTTGAAGAGAGAACATCTGTGGTTACTTAATCAAACAATTTTCATTTATATCAATAGAGCTCAAGACCAACAAAAGGAATATTACTTCAGAATGTGAAGTGCAAAGGAATGGGAATTATAATCAAATGCAAGGACTGTTGAGTGATGGGGAAAATATGTGTTTCTAATATCTTGTGCATCTTTGTGTCCTAAACATGGTTCCAGGGTTGACCGGGATTTTAATTTCAGTGGGAGAACTCATAGTAAATACTTCACTAGTTTTTTGGTTTTTTTGGTTTTTTTTTTTAATTTGCTTTCATATGTTAAGGGTGGAGAAAACTACATACCCTTCAATTTTCTCACTTTATCTGCAAGGCATCCATACAATTTTTGAAAGTTATATATTTACAACATCAATAAAACCAGATTCCTTAATTTGCACTGTTCCTAGTATTTTCTTGTATAAATATGTGTGTAATGTTTTGGGTTTTTTTTTTTTTCAAAACTATCTGCATCATCTTTTTTTTCCAGTTAAAATCCTCTAAAATTGAGCCACTTACCTTCAAAATTTTTTTTAATTCAGAATCAATATTTTTTCTGTTTCAAGAACTGTATATATTTATAAAGAAGAGTCATCTCTGTGGCAAGTTACACAAAACACTGCAGTTTCCCAAACACTCGACATTGCAGTTGCACGAGGCATCCCATCTTCCTCAGCTTGCTGCACATTAAACCCCCCCAGTAAATTATACTGAAGTGGTTAGCTGGCAGCCATTTGGAATATTTGTTCTGTTTGTTTTGTGTTCTTTGTTGTTTGTTTGTTTTCTGAGGATATTGTAAACCAGATAAATTCAGGTTTTGGGGAGCTCTGCAAATGCTCTGTCACAGTTGGAATGGAATGTTCAAGATAAAAAGGTGAAGGCAAAGGTTTGCAGGATGAGGAGAATACCATCTTCATTTGATGCTGTGCTGGGTGATGTTAGATTTGTCTGTTCTTGAAATCACAGTACAAGTCAAATGGACTAGGTTTTGACACTTAACATTCATGTATGCAAATGTGTGTGTGTTTGATGGAGGATTGGTGCTTGCAGAGAATATGGAGTTTTCTGTACATACACGTTTCTGTTCAGGTTTTTCCAACACAGTAGGAAATTATTTTAATTTTGCAGTGAAATCTTCAGCTTGATGTATTCTTTTAGTTTTGAATTTTACTCCATAGCTCTGCTAGACATTGGTACATAGAGGTCTACTGATAAAATGTTGGTAGTTGATACTGGATTTCTTGCTTGTGATTTTTTGATATTAATTACAAGAAATGCAATGGATTATCTTCCAGAAAATATTGCTCATTCTCTTTCTGTAATTAACTTGGATTAGTATTAAATCTTTATTCTAGAGAATACATTCTTCAGTTTAGACATGGTTCACGTGACACAGTAGCTAAAAATTTCCACCTTGATTTATGTTGCCAGTAAAGTTTTTGAAAGTTTTTTTCCTTTGAAAACATCAGCTTACTGTATTTCACAATTAGAAAACCTTTCTTCTTTGAGTTTTTATGATTTACAGAGTATTAAATAACAAATGATAAGCTGTAAAAATTTATTTTTGCCTACTATCAGTAGAAAAATGAAAAGTTCACTAACAAAGTACATACAGAATTGTTAATGTTTTCAGTAAAGTATTCATTTCGGGAAGGTTGGAAACTCTATCTCTGATATTTCGAAGTTTACTATCTTAGGGATTTTTTCTAGCTCATGTATTTATTTTGCTGTTTTATCATCAATTTATAAGAAAAATTGATCTTTTGCAATGTTTTTCTCGCAATGTAATGCCAAGGTTTCTGCTCTCACTTTATTTTATACTTTGGACTTATGGAATTTGATTTCTACTTTTGTATCATGTTGGATTAAGTTTTTGAAATTTCCCTGGTCAGAAAACCTGCTTTTTTTTTTTTTTTTGCAAATTTTTTTTTTCTTTTTTTTTTTTTTTTTTTTACTTTCGTGAACTGAAAACCTGATACCCTTAGCTCCCTTCCTCTTGGTTCATGACTAATCACTCTGTCTCATGGCCAATAAAAATAAGCATAATTTCCTACTGGCCATGATGGTTCCTTGGGAAAGAGATGACATTTTACATGCTTTTGTACTGTAGTGGGTAGTACTCATTTTCATCAGGAATATTTCTGCTCTCTGTGTCAACATTATAGGAAAGTAAAAGGTAAAGTGATTACCTTGCTTAAAGATCTCTGGAAAAATAGGAGTTGAAAAATAAAGTTATCCAGTGACATAAAAGTAGACAGGCTAAGTTATTTGTATAATCTGTGTATGCAAGAAGGGGACAAATGTCTCGTGCATTTCATCTCTCCCAAAAAAGTTTAGTTAGAGTAACCTGCATAAAACTGTTGATGATGAGCATTACAATACTAACTTAACTTTCGTTCCTTTTATTTATAACCAAAACTTAGGATAGACTATGTAACTTTCTTGGGATACATATATTTGGGAGACATATATCAAAACATTTGAACAAACAGTACTGAAATAAAACTAAGAATTTATTAAGATTCAAAATAGTACGAAGTGATGGAAGCATGTACAGTAGTAATTGAATGGGGTTCATCTGTGATTTCTCAGGCTTTTTTCCTGGAATGCTTAGTACTCATCACACTGTGAGAAGGGATTAGGGCTAGGCATGGCACAGCTACTTAAATGCTGGCTACAAGACACTCTTCAAATGAAAAATACAAGTGTTTATACATTTAAGGTCCATATTTACAATAAATAGATTTTAACAAAACCATTGCTATGCAGAAATGTGACTGTGTAAGCTGTATTTATGATCATTCTTAACTCAGTGGAATAGTCAGAACTCTAAATTTATCTAGCACTACTGTGTTTATTTTATTGCTCACAATAGCTCAAGGGTAAACGAAAAGAAAAGACATAATTCATCTTGGTGGCAAACACTTGCTAGGACTTGATTATGCAAATTGATTTAAATTTTGTAGTGCAAGGTTACAAATGAGCCTCTGGTACCAAACTGTTTAACTCTCTCACAGATAAAATGTATTTTAAAAACATGTTTTGGGAAAATGGGCTTAAACAGATGAATTGGTTTTTTGTGTTGTTCAATCCAAATGGAATGCATTTTACTGTTCTAATTTTTCAATTAAACATAGTTAGAAGCTACACAAATTACCAAGTTTTTAATGGCACTTATGGTCATCACAATTCAATATGGATGACTGAATTTAACTGTCAATTATGGATAGATAGTTCTGTGTTGTTGTTTACTAGGAAATGATGCTTCATGCTGTGTCAGTTTTTGCTGCAATAAATGAAGAATTCACTAAAAATACTATAAACAAATGGCAGAGCTTCTTCAAAGGAAGTTCTCCAAGAGGACTCTGTGCAGGACAGAGTTAAAAAAATAGTGTGTTTTGCCAGAAACCAGTTTTTCAGAGATTTTAAACACTTTTAGTAATTTTCAGTGATATATCAAGGTAATATATGCTAAGTCTCAGAATGTATTCATTTTCTAATGTCTCTTTGCATTATTTAAATAAATGCATGATGTGCTATACTTTGTATGTTTTCTATTTCTGTTATTTGCTAGGTGGACATCTTGTCCTTTAAGGTCTGTTATTTTATCCCTTACTTTAATGCAGAAAATTTAAAAATAGGTTTCTTAAATGTGTATCATATTATCTCTAGGTTCCATGCCAGGATTCAGTTAATTTCGCCCTCTTTTTCAAAAAGCAGCTCTTCACATTAGTGTGCTTGACCATACACATTAGCTGAGTTTGCAGTAGCAATTCAAAAGTGAACTTTACAGAAGACATAGTATTTCTAGTCCTCTCCATTTAAACTTGTCATAACTCAATTATAGGAAGTCATCAAAATGTATAGAATTATGGATTACTCTCTAAACACAGCTAAGACGAAAACTTTTTTTGCAGTAGTCACAATTACTGTAATTATTGTTGTGACATTTTTCTGTCGTGGTTTTTGTGGTTGGCTGGTTGGTTGGTTGATTGATTTGTTGGTTGGCGTGTTGGTTGGGGTTTTTTTTGGTGGATTTTTGTTGGTTGTTTTGTTTTGTTTCCTATTACTGCAGAGTTGTTCATTGTTTCTTTATCAGAAAGCTATATGAGGTGTTTGAAAAATAAATCAATAGCCAGTGCAAAAACCAAATAGGAGCCTTAGGTGAACCTCAGAGTGCATAGATACCGTATTACGTTCTGCCTCAGGGTAATAGGAGGCAGAACAAAGTCCTTAGTAAGAGGCTCTCCCAGGATAATCAGCTGCTGCAAATTTGGGAGATTAATTTATACACATGACTGAGGGAGAACTCCAGGAATGGAATATTTATTAAGGGTATGGGAGATTCATTAGAATTAAGAGAAGTAACTTTTCTTTAGAGAAGTGATATGGGATATGCTGGCTTGAAAATACAGAAACAAGAAACAGGACAGATGAGTGTGGAGCCAGCCAGTCCATTATAGAAGTCCCATAGAAATTATGTTCCATTCTGGTATGTGCAATTAGTTCTTTTATATAAATTTTTCTCTTCTGTGGTTCTGCTTCATATCTTGCAATGTTAGCAGCTTTTTGAGTACTCTGGAGATTTGTTAACAAGTCAGAAACTACCCATGACTGGGATTTCTCCTCAGATGAAAGTTAAAGGTCCCATTTGATACGACAGTAGGTTCTGGTTGAACCAAAATCTCGTAAAAGCCTTAGAGGGTTAGCTAAAAGCAGTTCAGAAGGGCAGATTTAGCCATCAGCTCGAAGCAATAGTTTACCCTTAGTCATAAAATCAGTTAACAACATTTTAATGTGTGTTCTTTAGTCTGTAAACAAGCTGCAAATTCTTTGTGGCTCTAAAATACAGACAGTGCAGCCATGAGGTGACAAAGAGGGTGAGTGGGTGAAATGGTCCATATCCGATTTTCAGTTACCTTGTTCCATGGAAATACTTAAAACAATTTTGTCCTGAATTCTTAAGACAGAGCCAGGAGATAGCCTGGATACAGTAAGACATCTACATTGGAAGAGGAGTAACAAGGAACAGGCATGCACCTCTTGGAAGTGGCATTTTATCTAACAAAAGGTTATGTTATCTACAAACTCAGTTAATATGCCTACAAAAAGAATGTTTTTCTCCATCCTCAACTATTATGAGTTATTCTTCATCTGTTTGCTATAGTCATGCTGATATATTTTTATATGTTTTTAGAAGTTTTCAGTCTATCATGTTTAAATGAAGTTGTCTGGCCTCAGCAAGGCAGGACTCGGCTGTCTAAGTGACTTAGGTGGGCTGTGAACATTACTCTAAGATCAGAGATTCACTTATTTTATTATAAAACACAGTCTTAGCAGGACCTTGTTCTCATCTATTCCTGCTGAAGGCCTTAATTTTCTTATTTATCATCCTCTTACCTATGTTTAATTGTAACTTTGTAGCCATAAAGTGAATTCCATGCTTATCTTTCTTATTTTTTCTCTGAAGAAAATAACAATTTTAGAATAGCCAACATTTTTTTCCCTTTATACATAGCTAGTGGTCTACAATGCATAACAGTGTAATACTTGCTTCTCATTATAGTTTTAGTCCATAACAAATATTAAGTATAGTTATAGATGCATGGATAATCATAGACTTTTGCATTATTTTCTGTTCTATCTCACACATTCTGTATTTTGCCACTGTATTAAATTTGCTCATTAAGAACCAGTGTCCTGTAAATCCCAGGAGGCAAATTTAGTGTTATCCATAGCACAGGGTATATTCAAACATCTGTTTATTGCAGAGCAGTGGACCACAGAATATGCTTTTGATGTCCAGATATAAAATGATCTTGACTAGGCTGAAACATGCTTCAGTCTGAACTTGACTTTTAATGAAGTGCAACCAAAATACTTTTATAGTTGATCTCATCAGTGCTTTCTTTATATGCCTGTGTATACAAATTATTTATGTTATGGTTACAATTACTGTCAGCTGTACTGAGGAGATGATTAAATCTTGAGTATTCCTTAATTTTTGTGTTTATTTTGATCAACTATTGAAAAATATAACGGCTTCTGATTTTATTTTCAAATGGAAACTGCTAATTTTATGTCAAGTTAATGCTAAATAAAGCTGTTAATTCTTGCAATTAAAATCCTCTCTCATTACATGAAAAATGCTGTTGAGAATATACAGAAACACCACCAGTAAATTACTTTTTTTGTTTCACTAGTTGTTAGGTTTAAGACAGTGGAAGTATTCCATCCTCTGAGATTGAGGATGAAGTCAACTATGACAAAACATCAGTGTGATGAAACACTAGACTTGGTTTATATTTCACACATTAAATGGAATTCTAGGAAAACAGCACCAGGCTACAAAATTCATTGAGATAAAAAAATAGTTGGAGGCTGGGGAGATATGGGGTCAAGGGAGAAGGAAGCATGATGTAGGCTTTCCTGTCTTAAACACGATTGAAGGCAGCTCTTTTTCTAACTGTTGTCAGGGATGAGATGCAAAGATAGATGAGGTCTTTGATCAGGTTCAGCATGGCAGTTCTTAAGTTTTAAAGTATAGTATTTAAAGTATTTAAAGTATTAAAGTATTAATGTATATTTAAAGTATTTAAAGTATTAGGAGAATAAAATGATTGTTTAAAGAATTATACCTTCCTTGTTTTGCTTATTTGCAAAAAAGGTTTTATTTTGTGTACTTTAAAGATGCTGGACAACAGATGCACTAAAACAGTTATGTTCCAGATAGAATTTCTTATCTAATCTTGTGTTTAGGAAGTGTATCCTTGCACAACTTGTCTGTAGAATGGAGTTTTTACTTCTAATCAGGTATTGGGGGGGAAAAAAAGTGTTGTTGCTGCTATTCAGTTCGTTAGAGCATGGCAAGGCAATGGGTTCAATGGGGTGCCCTTGTTCCAGTGGGTAATTCCTGTCAGAGGAAATGCAAATGAAAAGGGTCAGAAAATGGCTTGTGTTCACTTCCTGATTTGAAATGTAAATGGACTGCTGAAAATCTACCACTGGAGACAGGAATCAAACAGCTTTATGAAGTGCAGGCTAACAGCACAAAGTATCTTTTGAGAGACTGATTTGTAAACTGGAAATGCTGTTTGAGAGCAAGAGGCAACTGCAGTCTGTCTTCTCTGGAGCTGATGGCATGGTGAGCCAGCTGAAAAGGAATCTACAAACTTGTAAAGAAGTGCGAAAGTTAAGGTTAAATATCATCTGTTATCTTAATCCTTTCTTCTTTTTGCTGTGTTAGAAATACAGCAGTGATGTTTTAAATCCACACCTGTTCTCTGTCAGAGCCATTTGAAAGCATTGATATGCCCTGGAATGGAAACCTCCAGCAGGATGTGAAATGCAGTTGGAGAAGTTGGAAATGAGTTAATTCAGTGAATAGAGGTGTTACCACCTGGGAGTTCAGACTCTCTGCAAAGAGGGATGGAGCAAAATAGTTCCCATGGAAAGCCTGAAAGGAGAATGGGTGGTGTGGGTTGCTTTGGAACTGTAACAGCTGCCAACTGATAAGCAAATCCCAGGACTGACTGTGCATTATGTTCCTTTTCTTCCAACCATCCATCTACCAAGTTTCAAATCAGAATTTTAAATCAATTATAATATAAAAACTTCAATCTTTTGCTGTAAGCATACCTTAACATTATAAGTTAAAAATTAATAGGGGAGTTGTCCAGATATATTCTAATAGATCTTTAAAATGTAATTTTATGAATACAGTGCAGTAACATAGAACATGTTCAGGACAACAAAATTCAACTGGAAGGTTTTGTATCAAGTTATATGATTTGTATGTAATCTGTACAGCAGCATACAATATCTGTATACCTCTTTGAAAGGAGTATACACTATATGCTATTTTAAAAGGTCACCCATAAAGAGACATGAAAATAAAGATGAATATGGTTGTTATGAATGGATGATGTAGATTTAAATCACTTCTTGCCTTTTGCCCAGGCCTCTGGCAGCAGGCAGTCGCGTTATTGAGGTGTCCAGCCCCCAAAACCCACTCCCATTCGCAAGTTTTTTAATAATGGCTGATTCAGTCTATTATAAAATGGGTTACTTATTAATAGACACAAAACTAACAGACATAAGACTTAAACCAGACTATTACTACACAGGGATAGACAAAAGGCAATACTAGTATATACGTGTGGAATTAAAGGTACCCTTAATATTACATCTAGCTAAGAAATAGTATAACTTAGGATCCAATGTTTCCAATCCACGACACCATCCAATTCTTGATGGAGTACACATCGAAGTCCTTTCTCTCAGTTTCTGGAAAAGCAACCTCAAAAGCCCATGTCTGGACTTTATGGGGAGAAATATTCTCACACATTCCTGACGGAGTGTAGAAGAGACTCCTGCCTCTGTGAAAATTGTGTGGGCTTTTATAGACATAAGAACCATGTCTTTTGGTCAAGAATAATTATTTCATATCTTTCCACATTCTCTTTTCAGACCAAGATGTTGATTCTTAGCTGAGGGCCTGAGCCCTTTGGCACCAGAGATACCCATGCTGGGCCTGTGACCTGCCCAAGTTATCTCTTGCATATGCACCAGCCATCTGTGGTAGAGAGAGGGGCCAGATGTGTCCTGCCACAATGGTGAATGTGGATACGTGAGCCAATAGTCACTCTGACTGATAGAAAGAGTGAAAAGATATTGTAATCTATAAATATAATCTGATTTTTTAATCTCTTTCAATTTTGTTATGGTACACCTGTCCTGTAATCATATTTATACTAACACTGACTATAA
The DNA here is from genome assembly GCA_013397915.1 of Daphoenositta chrysoptera. Classification (NCBI taxonomy): domain Eukaryota; kingdom Metazoa; phylum Chordata; class Aves; order Passeriformes; genus Daphoenositta; species Daphoenositta chrysoptera. Next base: position 676 of record VZRO01005231.1, on the reverse strand, counting down.
TTTCTGAGTTCTTGTCATCCTTGCTCCTTCTTCTTAGGTTGGTGACCATATATTGATTCGGAATTTGTCTTTTGAGGAACTGACTGTGATTATGGTCTTTTGTCTCTCCATCCTATTCCCCTTCTCTGAGTCCTTAGGATGTACTCACTATATCTTGTCTCCTTACCTGAGTCACTTCAACCCTGTTCTTTACCTTTCTTTAGATCTTTGGTTAATTCACAGTACACTATCCCTCGTGTTAAGCTTGTTCTTTTAGCTTGTTTTTCTAATTGGCGTGTGCTATGAAGTTGTGTGTGGAGGGCCTTTAAGGCTGAATAATGTCATTTTCACTAATATTTATATAGGCCTTTTTAAATTCCTTTTTGTTATTTCCTTCCCCTCCCCTATATTCCCATTAATTCTCCATTCATATCAGTATTAACATTTCTATTACAAATCTCTGCAGCTCTGTGTTTTTCTTGGTGTGTGTTTGCTTCAACTATTTTTATACCACTGTACCTGTTAAACAACCAGGATACTAAAATTTAGGAAATGCCATTGCACTTAGTGGTAAATGGCTCAGCTGTTAATATAAGTGAAATGGTGCCATAGTGAGTCAATTGATGTGATATTTTCTCTAAGGCAAATATTTTGGGTCATTGGTACCTGTAAAATCAATGAAATGATGAGGAAAAAA
>VZRO01005226.1:19574-34688 GCA_013397915.1 Daphoenositta chrysoptera | reverse complement strand
CCGCCCGCCCCGCGCCCTACCGGAGCCGCCCCCCGTCCCCGCTGTTCCGCTCCTCGCCGTCCCCTTTGGCCTCGCCGCCGCTCCCGGCTCCGCAGGGCAGAGCGGGGCTCCCGCAGGCCGGACGGAGCAGCAACATGTGGCTGCAGGCGCTGCTCTTCTTCGCCGTCCTCCTCCTCCTCCTCCTCCTCGTCCTCCTGCCGGTCCTGTCGCTGCTGCTGCCGTGGGTCCCGGGCAGCCGCAACCCCTTCGCCACCGACACCCGCCGCCCGCCCGCGCCGCTCGTCACCGACAAGGCTGTGCGCAGGACCGTCGTCAAGACAGGTACGGGACCCCCGGGGGCACCCACCCCCTCGGGGGGCATCGACACCCCCGGGTGTCACCGCCCCCCGGGCCAGCATCGGCCCCCAGGGCGGTGTCACCCGCCGGGACAGCACCGCCCGCGCGGTGTCATTAACCCCCAGGGTGGCATCGACCCCCGGCGTGTCACGGACCCCCTCCAGGGTGGCATCGACCCTCGGGGTGTCACGGACCCCCTCGGGGACGGCATCACCCCCGGCGTGTCATTAACCCCCGGGGCGGTGTCACCCCTGGCGTGTCACGGACCCCTCCAGGGTGGCATCGGCCCCCGGGGTGTCACGAACCCCCCCCGAGGGTAGCATCACCCCCGGGGTGTCACGGACCTCCCCAGGGTGGCATCGACCCCCGGGGTGTCACGGACCCCCCCCGAGGGTGGCATCGGCCCCCGGGGTGTCACGGACCCCCCAGGGTGTCACGAACCCCCCCAGGGTGGCATTGTCGCCCCCAGCCTCACCCCCGCGGTGCCACCTGCTCGCCGCGGTGTCGGGGGTCCCCCGTGACGCCCCCCTTTCCCCGCAGTGTTCTCCCCCGAGAAGGTGCCCCCGGCGCTCGATGCCATCGTGGTGGGCAGCGGCGTGGGCGGCCTGGGGGCCGCGGCCCTGCTGGCCAAGGCCGGCTGGCGCGTCCTGGTGCTGGAGCAGCACGGGAAGCTGGGGGGCTGCTGCCACACCTTCACCGAGAAGGGCTTTGAGTTCGACACCGGTACGATTGGGGGACCCGGATTCCCCCCGGGTCCGAGGGAGGGGCGTGGGAGACCCTCAGGGTGGGAATCGCACCCTTTGGGGTGAGGGCTGGGGCTCCCCAGCTCACACCTCGCCTTAGACGAGCCGTTTTCCTGCTCTTCATCCCCAAATCCTCTGGCTGTAGGATGCCAAAGCCCCCCAAATTCCCGTATCCAGCCCCTGTGTAATTCCCAGCACAGGGGGTGTCACCTCAGGGCACATCTTGCTGGCAAATTTCTTGAGGCAAGACAAAGTCCGGCTCTGCGTGTCCCCGAATCTCTGGGATTAATTATTTGCAGCAGCAATAAATAGCAAAGTGTAGCAAAAGTCAAAAATTACCAGTTAAAAACAGCAATGCCAGTGCCATTCACCCCAGCTGGGTGTTTGCCAGATTTTCCCTTTTCCTTTCATATGGAGCTGCCAGGCTGGGGGTGGAAAAATAAGAGAAGAGTCCTGTACATCCCAGGGTGGAAAAAACCCAGGAAAATTACCAAAGCGTAACAAAATTCCCTGAATTGCTAATTAAAAATGCAGTGGCGAGCACTGTGTACCCCAAGTGGGAGATGAGTGTGTCCCAGATTTTCCCTTTCCCTTCCACATGGAGCTGATGGGGTGGGGATGGATAAATAAGAGGTGGGTTTGGTGCTTCCTGGGGTGGGAAAATAAAAGAAAAGGGGAAAATAAAGGAAAAAAGAGGATAATAAAGTCTGTTTTAGGGATCCACTACGTGGGGCAGATGCAGGAGGGCTCCGTGATGCGGTTCCTGATGGACCAGCTGACAGACGGGCAGCTGGAGTGGGCCCAGCTCCCGGCCATCTACGATGCCGTGATTTTGGGGGACCCCCAGAGTGCTGGCAAGACCTACCACCTCTATTCCGGGAAGAGGGAATATTTCCAGAGGCTGAAGGAGCAGTTCCCCGGGGAGGAGGCGGCCATCGATGAGTTCCAGCGGCTGGTGAAGGTAGGGGCAGAGCCAGGTGGGATAAAACGAGGGGAGTTTGGATCTGGGGGGGGTCACACAGAGAGGGGAACCCCCCCGGCACCTGGATACTGGGCACCCCCAGGGAACAGCGGCATCACCCCAAAAGCGTTGGGAAACACATCCAAAATCGCCCTTTTCTGCCTCAGAAACGCAGCATCACAGATGTTTCGGGGGAGATTTTTGGGCAGAGCTCTTCGGGGAAGCTTTTTTGAAGAACCTTTTTTTTTTAGGGAGCCTTTTGGGGGGATTTTTTGGAGCAGCTTCGGTGGGGGAGCTTTTTTGGGGAGTCCTCCTCCTCCGGAGGTTTTTGAGGGAAGCTTTTAGAGGGAGCCAGTCCTCCCCTTGCCCATAGCTCCCGCGGCCCAGCAGTGAATTTAAGGGGGAAAAAACTGCTTTGGAGCAGCTTTGGGGCGTGTCTGAGGCTCGGGCTGTCCCCGCAGAGCGCCAACCGCGGGGCGGTGCTGCTCAGCGTCCTGAAGATGCTCCCGCGGTTCCTGTCCGGGCTCCTGATCCGCTCCCGGCTGCTCCCGCGCTTCTGCTCCTTCTCCCGCCTGGCCTCACGCAGCCTCAAGGAGGTGGTGGATGGACTCACCCCCAACCCCGAGCTCCGGGCTGTCCTCAGCTACATCTTCCCCACCTACGGTAGGTGACCGGGGGGCTCTGGGACGACGTTAAACCCTTTAGAAACAGGGAAAAGGTAAGAAACCTTTTTTCCCATGCTTTTGGAAGGGCTGCAGGTGAGGGGTGCTTTGCTGGCATCTTTGTCCCCAGGTCACCGGCGCCCTGTTACTCATCTCCATCTTTTTCCCTCTGTGTTCTCCTCCTTCCCGATGGGGTGGCATCATTCCTGCAGAAGGGAATGTTCCCCCTGAGCCTCCCCCTTCCCTCCATCCCAGCTCCTGGGCTTTCCTCACAGCCCCCCGTGGCTTGGTCATGTTGGTGACCGCAGGCTTTGCCACGGGGACACCCACGCCCGACGTCCTCCCTACTCCTCCAGGCTCCTCTCCTTCCTCCCAGTGTCATGTCCAGGGCGTTCCTCATCCTAAAATCTTCAGGATAAGCCCCCAACCCATGATTTGCCCAAACCAACCTTGGCTGCCCCTTTTCCCAGGCGTGCTCCCCTCCAAGGCCAGCTTCTCCTTGCACAGCATCCTGGTGAACCACTACCTCCACGGCGCGTGGTACCCCAAGGGTGGGGCCGGGGAAATCGTCTTCCACACCATCCACGTGATCCGGAAGGCCGGAGGCAACGTCTTTGGGAAGGCGCCGGTGCAGAGGATCCTGCTGGACCCCCAGGGCAGAGCCTGCGGTGAGCACCGGCCCGGGATTGCCGTGGGGCTGCTCCCCAAAGTGGGCTTCCTTTCACCAGCACCTCATTCTTCCCCCTGTGTGTTTTCCCTCCCAGGTGTGAGTGTCAAAAAAGGCCAAGACTTGGTGGACATCTTCGCTCCCGTGGTCATTTCGGATGCCGGGATCTTCAACACCTACGAGAAGCTGCTGCCGGCGGAGGCGCGGGCTCTGCCGGGTACCGGGCTCCGGCGCGGTTACGGCGCTCATAACCTCCTAAGCCTCACCAGAAAGCAGAGTTATCAATTAACATTGGCAAAGCCCCTGTCGCTCCTGTGCCACAGCCCTAAAACCCGGCCCTGGCCGCTCATTTCTTCACAGGGGTTTTAATTAAGCTTGAATTAATTGGCCCAAATTTGCTGCAGTTTGAAAAGTCCCGGTTTGGCGTGAGGAGTCCCTGAAAAACACAGTGCAGGGCCCTGAAGTTTGTGGAAGTTGATGGAATGTCCACCTGAAGTTGGATTGCCAGAAAGTCTTCTGGAAGGGGCATGGATGGATGGAAGGGGCAAGGATGGATGGAAGGGGCGCAGCTGGGTGGAAGGGCGATGGTTGTGTGGGTGGGAAGGGGTCAGGATTGGAGAACCCACTTCTTTTGTAGCCGAGGATCCCGGAAAAGCCTGGTTTCCCCCAGAACAGGCTAATCCCCCTTCTTCCCTCCACCCTGCAGAGATCCAGTCCCAGCTCCGCATGGTGACCCACGGTGAGGCGGGTTTCACCGTCTTCGTCGGCCTCAGCGGCTCGAAGGAAGAGTTGGGGCTGGAATCCACCAACTACTTCATTTACCCAGGGAACGACCTGGATGGAATGTAGGTTTGGCTTCACCTTGGCCGTGCTCCGTTGAGCGTAAGGAGATGAATTCCTGGGCAGTGACTCAGAGAATGGGATTTGGCCCTAAGGAGGATTTGGGGGAAGGCGTGCACCGAGCCCCGGCTCAGCCCTTCCCTCTCACGCAGAATGAAGCGCTACCTGGCTTCCTCCAGAGAAGAAGCTGCCGACAACATCCCTCTCCTCTTTGTCACCTCACCGTCGTGCAAGGACCCCACCTGGGAGATGAGGCACCCAGGTGAGGCTGACACACGAACGCTTGTGAGGGGCTTCAAAGCTCTTGTTGGGGTTTGGTGACCCCAGACAAGGAGTTTCTACTCGGCTATCCATGGTCAAAGCCGCCGAGCACGGGGCTCGTGGAATGCGGTCCTTGGGATATCTGGGTGAAGGACATGGAACCCCAAAGACCTGGGGACATCTCCCGGGCTCGGGGCAGCGACAGGGCAGGATGAGGGTGGGCAGAGGGACAAGCTCCCCAACCTTGTCCTCCCGCAGGGAAATCCACGCTGGCCATCGTCACCTTCGCCAAGTACGAGTGGTTTGAGGAGTGGAAGGAGAAGCAGGTCCACAAGCGGGGGGATGAGTATGAGGACCTGAAGAAGACTTTCGTGGATGCCATTATGCAGACTGTCATCAAGCTCTACCCTCGCATTGAGGGCCGGGTGAGGAAACACAGGGTTCAGTGGTCCTAAACTCAGGGTTCAGGGGTCCTCCAGCTCCTCTCTGGGTCCCCACTACCCACCCAGCACTGGAGCTGGGGCTGGACCTGCTGCACACGAGGTCCAGCGTGGCACCAACCCATCACTGCTGCCTCCTCATGGTGCAAGGGCGAGTGACCATGGAGTCATGGAATGGTTTGGGTTGGAAGGGACCTTAAAGCTCATCCAGTTCCACCCCCTGTCATGGGGGCACCTTCCACTAAGTTGCTCCCACCCCCTCCAACCTGGGCAGACCTGGATGACCATCCCAGGATGATCCTCCAGAACCATCCCGGGCCAAAACCTGGCCAGAACCACCCTGCAGGGTCTGCCAGGAAACCCATCCCAGCCCGTACCCCCCACACCCGGGTTCCTGGAACGGCCCCCGGCCCTGCTGCCCCTGCAGACCACCCTGTCCCCCCGCAGATTGAGTACCTCTCCGGCGGGACTCCCCTCACCAACCAGCACTACATCGCCAGTCCCCGCGGGGAGTTCTACGGCATCGACCACGGCATCCCCCGGATGCGGGACGAAGCCATCGCTGCCGTGCGGGCAGAGACGGCCGTGCCCAACCTCTACCTGACAGGTGACGGGGCCACCAGCGTCCTCAGATGAGGACAGCTCTGGGGGAGCGGGATGTGGGGCGAGAAAGCCTTCAACCCCGAAATGGAATAACGGGAAGAGCCACGGCGGTGCTGGGGGGCAGTGGAAGAACCGCTGGGAAAGCGGAGTTCCGTGGTCCCACGGGGAGGAGGAAAGGGCTGTGCTCCTCCAGCTCTGGGAGGTTGTCTCCTTGGCCAGCACAGGATGAGGCCCTTTTCCTGCTGGAGAGAAGGAAAGGTCAGACAGGGAGAGGGTTGTGGGCTCAGACCCCAGGGATGGAGTGGGGGCAGCTGGAAGGGGGGGAAGGTGATGCCCAAACCACCACGGATGGTTGGCTGGGATGGAGGGGGGAGTGAGGGCTGCTCATAACGGGGCCACATCTGCTGCTGCCTCCCTTCAGGGCAGGATTTGTGCGTGGGGGGTTTCATGGGAGCCCTGCAAGGAGCCATCATCTGCGCCAGCGCCCTCCTGAAACGCAACCTCTACATGGACGTGGTGCGGCTGAAGAAGAACCTGCAGGCTGCCAACTCCAAGAAGGGAGACTAAGGCCCGCCATCCCAGCACCAGGGACCCCCCGCTCCTCCCCACATCACCCCTAGCTCACCCTCAGCTGTCACGCACCTGTAGCAGATCCGTCTCCATGCCAAGGCAAGGAGTTTCAACCCAGGACGATGCTGTTCCCATTCCCAGACAGATCGTGTTGGACCTCACCCCCGCAGAAATAAATGCATCCCCTTCCACTGTCATGTCCAGTGCTGGTCCCTGGCCTTGAAGAAGGTGCCCAAGAGCTGCCCTGAGCAGCCGTGGCCAGGAGAGAAGTCAAGATATCCCCAAAACAGGTGGCACCAGCAGGTACCAGCCTGGCCCAGCAGCTCCAACGGTACCAGCAGCACCCACAGCTGCTTGATCCCATCAGGATCATCGACCTCCCCCTGCAGCCCCCAGAGCTGTCTGAGGGCAGTGGCGCTTGCAGGCTCCTCAGTGCTTCCAAAGTCATCCCTGGCAGCCGCAGGACCCCCCAGCATTCCCCCATTTTGGGTGCTGCTCTCCTCACCCTGCCCCAAGGCAGCGGTGGCACGAGCACACGCTCCTTTGGCAGCAACAAAGTCCTTCTGTCTGCTGGCAAAAGCTTGGGAATGGGATCAAAGCCCTCTCCAGATGGGAAGGGAAGCACATGAGACTGGAAGTAATAAAATAGTGATGATGATCCTGAGATTTGTGCCTCGTGATGGGTCAGGGGGGCCGGGGGTTGGGAGGGAGAAAAGAAGGGGAAGGGAAAGCAGAATAGAAAGTGGAACGGGAAGGGAAAGGGGAAGGGACAGCCCCGTCCTTGTGAACTTGTTGCTGGGCGTTTCTCCTGCACCAGCCAAGTTTTGGGGAGGAATAATGGCAGAACGGCCATAAATTGGGAACCCAAGTGAGGAAAAGCAGCTGGCCAAGGTGGATTTACCTTCCTCCCACCTCCCTGGAGCAGACAGCCATGGAAAGAGGGAATTCCCTGGTACTGGGGGAACTCACTGCTGTGAGTCCTTTGAGCAATTGGGGCACCTTGGGCTGTGGCTCAAAGCCCATAAAACTGACACGGATTTTCCAGATTTGGCCACGGGAGAAGTGTCCAGTGCTCACCAAAACCCCTGAAACATCTCTGTCCAGGTAAAGCAGCTGCTGGATGAGAATTTCCCCACTTTTTGCTAGGTTTGGGCAGAACTGGACTGGCACAGCACGAGTAGAAATCTGGTTTAATTTTGGATTTTGGTACCTCCTTGATCCCTTCCTCACTCCCCAGCTTCCCACCACAACCCTCCATCCCAATTCTTTTATGCTCCATGCCATGACACAAATATTCCTCCCAGACACTGACTGGATGTAGATGAATTCATAAAAGTCCACTTGAAATCCCATCACGGTGACATTTGGGGACAGAAGCCCCTCAGGGTGGGGCTGGGAGGAGCCCAGCTGTGAGCTGCTGATGGGGTAGGAGGAAAATAAAACCCAGAGCTGGTTCCTGCGCAGGGAATAGTGTGACCAGGCTGGAAAGGAGCCCTGGAAACAGGCTTGAAGGATGATCCAGCAAAGAGGATTAGATCACTGAGCAAAGAGGAATTCGGTGATGGGATGGAACCTGCGGAGAAGGTGAGCTCTGCAGAGAGAGATCACCTGGAATCTCCTTGGGGCATCCGTGCCAGAGTGCCCTGGGCACAGCAGGGAACTGGGGAGGCTGCTCTGGGCACCTCCAGCAGCCCCACAGCCCAGCTGAGACCCCACCTGCAGAGCTGCCTCCAGCTCTGGGTCCAGCTCTGGTGGAGCTTCTGGAGCCCCTCAGCTCTGGAGCCAGGCTGGGAGAGCTGGGGGTGTTTACCTGGAGAAGGGAAGGCTCCAGGGTGACCCCCAACCTTCCCCCAGCAGCATCCCCATGGCTCCCACAGCTCCAAGGAGACCCAGACCTGCCTTTCCTCCTGCTTTTCTCACCCCAAAGAGCTCCAACCTTGCAAATGCTATCTCACACATTTTGGTGGTTTTTTAAGCCAAGCCAGCTTTCCCAGGCCACGGAATTTGTCTTGCAGAGGCAAAGCTGATGTGTTTGCTTGGCTGGTGCCCTGCCCCTAAGGAAAATACCTGCTGTGAGACCTGTTTGCTCAGGGGGCCGTGCAAGATGCAAAGATTTCAGCACAGAAGATAAGAGAAAATAACCCCGGGGTGGTTAACGGGGTTTGCAGGCTGGGTTCACTGCGGATCCGGAGTGGAGGTCAGGGAGGGGATGTAGGAGCATTTCACAGAACCATGGAATCACCTGGGTTGGAAAAGCCCCCTGAGACCATCAAGTCCAACTGCTCCCCCAGCACTGACCTGTGTCCCCAAGGGCCACATCCACACGTTTGTTAAATCCCCCCAGGGTTGGGGACTCCAGCACTGCCCTGGGCAGCGGTGCCAGGCCTGGACTGCCGTTTCCACAGAGGAATCTTCCCAAAATCCACCCTGAGCCTCTCCTGGCACAGCCTGAGGCCGTTTCCTCTTGTCCCATGCCTGTTCCCTGGCAGCACAGCCTGTCCCCCAGCTGGCACTGCTCTCCAGTCAGCCTGTGCAGCAGCAGGAGGGGTGAAGGGCACAGAGCCAGCCCCAGCCCCGCCTCAGTGCCCACTTTCACCCACTTTCACCCAGATTCACGTGCATTAAACCTCCTCCACTCTCCAGGCCTCTCTGCTGCCCTGCCTCTATCAGAATGCCTCAGCGCTCCAGCCCTGATAAGTAGAGCCCAACCCAGCTGGCAAAGCATTTCTGATTTTATTAGACATTATTTCCACTTGGGGACTTTGACCCCCGGGCAGTCACCCCGACACGACCCCGCGGGCACTCCCCACCCCTGGGGTGCTCCTGCTGCTTCCTGTGCCCAGGGACAGGACCTGACCCGAGGGGCTGCTTGTTGCCCTGACTTTTGCAGTCTTTCTATGTTTTCATTTTTTGATGAAGTTTCTCACACACTTTCTGTAAACACAGTCATGTTTTGTTAGCTGTTCCTGATTGTTTTCATTCTTTCTCCAGAGGTGGAGAGAGTTTGATGGATTGTTCTGTTGACCAGTGTGGATGGAAGAGGTGGTAACCTCGTCCTCCAATCCATGGTCATTCCTAGAAACATATATAAATGGAAGAAATAAACAGACAGGTCCCTTCTCCTGGCCTCGGCGTCACCTGACAGAGAACTCGAGTCTGGAGTGCTTCTTTTCGTGTCCTACAGCAACAGCTGCTCCTGCCCTGCCACCCCTGCTCCGCCTGCCAAAGCGTTTTTGGGACCTTCCCAGCCCTCTGCCATCAGGGTGAGAGCAGGCAAGGGGTTCAGCGAGCTCTTGGAGCTGGGGTGTTTTTGTGAGCTCACCCTAAGGACACAGAGCAGAGCAGTGCTTTGAGCCCCTCCGAGCAAGGCTGGGAACCGGAGGCTCTGTAAGGTCTGTCCCAATCCCACATCCCCACGGGAATTTTCATTTGACCGCCCATTTTCACCTTTTTTTCCCCCTGCAAGCCGTCAGTAGCCCCATCCCCAGGAAATCCAGTGGCCCTCGCCGTGCCCAGCCTGGCCCAGTGGCCACTGCCCGGGCTGGAGGAGAGAGGGGAAGGCGGGACTTGCTCCTTTTAGGGAAAAGAGGCGGGGAAAGGAGGGAGTTTCTTCCACTCACTGCAGCAAACACTCCCCAGAAGAACCCTCCTCATGCACGGGGCATCGGGCACCTTCTCCTCCCCTTCTCGCGGCTGCCACACCGCTCTCCTTCCCAGTCTCCCAACAAGCTGGGATGTCCTGGGATTGCCGTCCGAGGCTCTCTGGAGGAGAAAAAGAAAATCCAAGAGGAGAGCCCACGACTAAGCTCTGTCCAGAGGAGTTTAATCTCCTCCCGGGCCCTGACCTCACGCCACCCCACGCCAGCCCTGGTGGAGCTGGGCTGATACTGGAAATTGGACTGGAAACTTCAAATCCGCTCTGGCCCGGGCCTGTCTGGGCTCCTTCCGGCTGCACGCGGAGCTCTGAGCACAAACAGCTCCACAAAAACAGGTGTTTTTATCGAAATCACATTGGTTTTGCATAAAGAGGAGCCACCCTGCACCTCTGGTGCCAGGTGTCAGAGGAAACCATGCAAAGAACGCGGAAAAAAAACAAAACCAAGACAGAAGTGAAAACTCAACGTTTTGGGTCTTTAAAAATCCATTTATTGACTTCACCACACAGAAAATAAACAGTACAAAGAACTGTAAAAAAATTCTGATCCTTCCAAGCAAGGTGCATTTCACTGCAGCAGAAAACAAATCAAGTGCTGGTTCAAGCCTAAAAAGTAGGAATATTTGGCAAAAAACCCCTCTGTACCGACAGTCACCACCCATGGAAAACACGTGTGTCCAAAGGGAAAAGGTTCTGTGCACCTTGACCTCTTTGGGACACGTTGCATAAATACCATGAACTCCAGAAACTGGGAGCAATTCCCAGAGGTTTTGGGCAGCCCGGGGTGTTGGTAGAACACACCAGCCTCGGGAAGTGCTGGTGGGGAGATTTTGGGGGAAAAGCCCCCAGTTCAGCCTGGTGTGAGCTCTGCCTCTCCCCAGACCCGCGAGGTGTGTCCTCATTACCCCAACGGGCTCGTGCTTGGCTCAGCCTGGGATCGAGGTGTTTGAGGTCCAAAACATTCCCTCCCCTGTTGGCAGCAGGGTGGGATTCCCACAGCCTGGAGTAAGAGAAGATTTGAAACAGCTCCCAGAATAGAAAAATGAGTAGACAGTGAAAAAAAAAAAAATCAACTTTCTAAATTATCATTCAATTAAAAAAAAACCCACCAGGACAAAGCAGGCATAGAGCACTCACACTCCAAAAAGCACACACACTCCAAAAATCCTGGCTGGAGCAGCCCAGGAGCACGCAGAACTCCACACACTGGAATAGGGTCTGTCTCCCTGCTGTCACCAGCCAAAAGCCAGTGTCCCCCTCCCCAGCCCTGCCCTAAGAGCCCCCCAGCCTGGCTGATCCCACAGCAGCCCTGGAGCAGGGTGGGTGGGTGCAGGAGGTTCCCACCCTTCTCCCCGAGTTACACTCGGGTTTCCCTTTCCTTTCCCTCCACCCTCCTGCTCCCCAGAACAACTCCTGGAAGTCCTTTCAGCATCCTTGATGTTTCCTAGGGAAGCTCTGACAACTCTTTAAAGCCAAAAAGGACTTTCATGCTCCTCGGGCTTGCCAAGAGCCAGCAAAAAGGGTAAGGATGATTTTAGGGTCTGGAGAAGGTCAAGCCCTCTCTCCCCTCTTGGAATGAACGATCAGGAAATCAAAACTAGAGCTGTAGCTTTCACAGTGACCAGGAAGTGGCTCTGCCCTTGTCCAAGGTGACACAGAGCAAGGAGCCGATTGTTCCCAAGCTTGGGAAGGCAAGAAAAAACCCCAGGAGGGAATTTAACTGTCCTGGGATCCTTCCCGAGCAGTCAGTCAGCAAGTGTGGGACTGGCACACGGCTGGCACCTGCTGTGGCACAGTTGGGTGCCCACATGAGGAGCTCTGGCTTCCTCAAATCCGTTTTTTTTCTGCCTGTATTGGAAAAATCCAAAGCAGGAGCCAAGCAGGTACTTTGTGCCCTCTCCAGAAACATCCTGGCTCAACCAAACCTCTTGTGGGTAGAACTGCAGGCATGAAAACCATCTCAGAGGTGTCACTGGGGCACCAACCCCTCTGGCAGCCCTTGGTCCGAGCAGGACCAGTCCAACACCGCTGGGGGCTGAGGGACTGGGAGCTTCCCTCATCCCAAACTCCTCAGGGATTTTCGTTCCTTCCCTCCTGCACCTGACAAGGGGAGGAAGCAACCTTCCCTCAGCATCCCTGACACCAACAGGGCACGGAGCTCCCCCAGCCTGACCCTCCTCCACAGCACCCCCAGCTGCACTGGGAGCACTGGGAGGGAAAAGAGCTGCACAGAGCACCGAGGGTTTGAGCTACACCCCAACAACAGCTCCAGCCTGGCCAAAGGTGTGTGGGAAAAAGGGAACCTGGGTGTGAAACTGGAAAACTGATCAGGGAGAGAAAACCCAGATCCGAGTCTGCGGTGGGTCAATTCCAAACAGGCTCAGGAGAACTCACATGCTCCCAACTCCAGCATCCAAACCCAACAGATGGAGGAGCAGGAGGAGGAGGAGGAGGAGGAGACCAAGGCAGCTCCATTCCCAGGCAAGGGACAGTCCCATGGCTCATTATGCAGCAGATCCTTAACTTCCCCCCCAAAAAAGAGGGGTCAGTCCAGCAGATAGCAAATTCCATTGCATTGGGACACAGAAGTTCTGGGTGTGCAGTTCTGGGACTGGCTTTTCCACAGCCAGACACCCAGGGGGAAAACAAGGCAGCTGGGAAAGCAGAAATTTAGGGAAGTGAGAGGTTTTATCAAGGTGCAGGTGCAAAACAAAAAGCGTTTCCCCTCCTTCCCGTGGACTGAAGTCCAACCGTGGCAGCGCAGCATTCCCATCGCCAGCCATCATCATCCCAGGAGGAACCTAGATCTGGAAAGGCAAAAGGAAAGGTTGGAACTAGCTGAAAGCTCAGAATTACTCAGCTGCTCTGTCCAGACCTGAGTGGGCTGAGGAGCTCCCAAAGCAAACACGACCTCTTGCCTTTGTTTTCCTACTTTTCCCACAACAGAAAACAGTAACAGGCACATCTGCCTTCAAGGGCAAGGGGTGGAAAAAGGTTTCAAGACAGAGAAAAAAGGCATTTCTCCACAAATCCCACCCTTGTCCCACTAAGAGCTTCTCTGACAAATCATTTGGATCAGTGACAAAGTGGTTCAGCACAGCCCAGCTCAGAGTGTCCCACCTCTGCCCCATATCAGCTCTGCCAGCATTTCTCAGTGTTCCTGCTTCCATTTCCTGGCAAAACCCCACTTCTGCTCCAAACTCTGCTTTCCCAGACTGTCTGAGCTGGGGCTTTGGGACCCCTTTTAATGCAAATGCCAATATTTTGTATTTCCAACGCACACCAGGCACACCAACCCCCACTTTGGGCTGGGTCTCACCTTTTGATCCAGTCTCTGATAATCACCAGATTTGGGCCGCCGACCAGTTTTTGATCTTTTTCCTTCCAGAGCAAAAGCAATGATCTTTAGAGAGAGAAAAATGGAGACAGGGTGAGTGGGACAGCAGCCTCCAACACAGGCTCTTCATTCACCTGCTCCTACAACCCCTTTTCCTGCGACACCTGAAATATGTGAATGCCAGTACTGGATGGATAACGAGGTTTGCTCAACAAGCAGAAAACAAAAATAATTTGTTTTCTTTCTCCTCCCTCAAAACCAGCTTTATGTGAGGAAAAACAACCCCAGTCTTGTGCAACCTGCAACAGAAAACTCAGCAGAAAACTCTCAGAGAAAACATGCACAGATCTCACATCCCTTCTTGTTTTCACCTCTCACCTGAAAATCAGCAGCAGAGCTGACAACACCCAGTTTCCACCAGACCCGACCCCTTTCCTGGTCACAGTTCCCCTGCTCCTGCCACTGGGACCACATGAACACGAACCAGACTGGGAGGTACTGGTGAGAAACCGGCCAGGATGAGGAGAGAGGACGGAGCCAGCCCTCAGGGCTTGGGCAGGGCTGCTCACCTTGCGTTTGTTGTGGTAGGCCACGTACAGGGCTGCCACGACGACGGCCGTGGTCACCAGGTAGGCAAAGAAGTGGCTGCTCTCGGAGCGGGCCCTGGGCAGGGAGGGAGCACTCTTCTCCCCCTCCTGATCCACGGAGCTCTCGCTGCCCCCCTCGGCCTCAGCCACGTCCTCCCGGGCGTTCTCCTCGTTCTCCAAAGCGCCGTCGCCATCCACGGGGTTCTGGTTCTCCTGGGAGTTCTTCTGATTGTCCTGGCCACCAGCGCTGCCCTGGGTCTCGGTCTGGGCCTGCTGCCCAGCACTGCTGCCCTGGCTGGTGTCCCCGTTTGTGTGCCCATTGCTGCCCTGGCTGCCCGCCCCGTTCCTGTCACCGCCGCCCTGCCTGGTGCCCTGCTCCTTGTCACTGCTGTCCTGGGTGTTCCTGCCACTTGTGTTCTCGCTGCTCTTGCTGGGGCCAGCCTGGTTCTTCTCACTGGTGTCCTCCTTGGTGTCCCCAATCTTGGGGTTTTCTGGCTTGTTGGCGTCCTGGCCGCTCTTGCTGACGGTGCCGTCCTGCTGGTTGTTCTGCTGACTGTTGTTGTTGTGGTTGTCAGTCTGGCCACCAGTGCTGCTGCCATTGTCAGTCTGGCCACCAGTGTTGCTGCCATTGGCATTCTGGCCACCAGTGTTGCTGCCACTGTTGTCCTGGCCACCAGTGTTGCTGCCATCATTGCCCTGGCCACTAGTGCCACCAGTGTTGCTGCCATTGGCATTCTGGCCACCAGTGCTGCTGCCATCATTGCCCTGGCCACCAGTGCCACCCGTGCCTGTGCTGCCTTGGCCACCACTAGTGCTGCTCTGGGCTCCATCCCCGGGTCCCTTGCCTCCTGCATTGCTGCTTGCACTGTTCCCATTTGCATCCCTGCCGTCCGGAGCAGCCCCCACGCTGCTGCCTTGGCTGCTGTCATTCTCTGACTCGTTTCCCTCGTCCTTCTTCTTCTCTTTGTCGCCGTTTCCACTCAGCTTTCCGTCCTTCTCCTCTGTCTTCTGCTTCTCATCCGCCCCGGTCCCACCGTCCGTGCCTGTTCTAGGGTTGACATTGTTGTTGGCATTAACCTGCTGCTTCTGTTGTTCGTCCAGGGTCGCGCTGCTGTGCTCCCGGTTGTCACCTCCTGCAGCCGGCTGGCCTGCCCCGGGCGCTGGGGGAGATGTGGGGCCCGTTTGCTGCCCCTCTGCTGTGGGCAAACACCGAGAGCAGTCAGTCAGCACCGGGGCGGCTGAGAGCCGGAGAGCGGCGGGGAAATCCCCGGGAGAGACGGCGGAACCCAGGGCGGGCAGAGGGGAAGGAACCCCAGGGGAGAAGAGGGACCTCGGGGACAGAGGGGGAACCCGGGCTGACCGGGCCACAAGGAACCCGTCCCGCAGGAGGGGCCCGGCGCCAGAGGAGGCCCCGCAAACCAAGCGCGGTGCCCGGCCCGCCCCCGCCCCACG
>VZRO01005225.1:282660-311791 GCA_013397915.1 Daphoenositta chrysoptera | reverse complement strand
TGGAACATCCCAATGGCCAGGCATACCTCTGCTTCCTCTAAGGATTGAGGGAGTTGCATGTATTCTTTTATATGATTTTCAAGTCTAGATTATGATTTTTATATTGATGCAGCAAACCTTGTTCTGTGATCCAACCCAGTCTGCAAAGGGTCTATGTGAGCAGAAATCATAAAGCAAATTGTATTATAAGTTGTATATTTTACTACTTAGAGGTTGTGCTACACTAATTTGGCAAGAGACAACTTGGAGGAGACCCAATAAATGTCTAGAAGTATCTGAAGAGTGGGTGTCAAGAGGCTCTTCTCAGTGGTGCTGAGTAATAGAACAAGAGACAATAGGACAGAAACTGATGTACAGGAAGTGCCACCTGAACATGAGGAAGAAGTTCTTCACTGTGCAAGTGACTGCACTGGAACAGACTGGGTACAGAGGTTGTGGAGTCTCCCTCACTGGATATATTCAAGGACTGCCTGGACACAATCCTGTGCCATATCGTCTAGGATGACCCTCTTGAGCAGGGAGGTTGGACCAGGTGACGGTGGTCTGTTCCAATCTGACCCATTCTCTGTGTATATGTTTGTAGAAATCCTGTGTCATTCTAATAAATTCTGTGCTCTACTAATAATGAAATCCTGCTAAGGAAAATAAAGCTTTAATTGTTAAGCTATTGTTTAGTGGTTAAATTAAGTGTTAAGCACTACAACTTAGTGTTGTCATAATTCTGCCAGGGATCTCTAAAAGAACCTGTCTGTCTCCTTAGTGTCAGGTGGTTGGTAAAAGCAATAAAGAGGCAAGATTAGCACTGGCAGCTCAGTCCTAGAGTTAAAATCGACTGATGGTTCAAGGGCTATTTTCCTTTATGGTTATACTTAGTAGAGGCTAATCACTTAAGGGGATAAATTCCTGCAAAAAAAAAAAAACCCTGCCCCTTGGGTCTGTGTTTGAAAGAACTTCCCTTGAATGAGTATTTAAATCAACAAGAAAGAAAAAAGAATAGCTTCAATGAACAAATAAAGGCAAATACATTTTCAGTGAAGTGCAGTTCAGGAAGGTCTGCAGAGGATTTTTTTCTCCCACATCCTTTTGTCCTGTGTTAGTGGCTTGCCCTGACTCTTGGCATTGCCAATAACCAATATCTCTTGAGAAAAGCTGGCTGCAGGGAAGGAAGTCATGTTGCTTCTGGTGACATGACAGTTGCAGGTCATTAAGCCAGCAGCTGTGGCAAAGTGGCTGGCACCACCAGGCCCTATTCAGACGTGGTATAAGCAAGGCCAAGACTGCTCAAGTCCACAGAGTTGTGTGTTGTCTGCAGAGGAGGATGAACATGACCCCTCTTTACAGAGCCCAGCAAGCCTTCCCAGGAGACCTGCAACACACAGCCTTCGCTTGGCAGGTTGTTGCTGAAGGGAGATGCAGGTCTCAAAATCAACACTAGCTTAATGCCGTCAGTAACTATGACCTGGAGACAAGTTCACAGATGTATTATGTATTTGTAATTATGTATTACAAATCTGCCATCAACCTTGCAGGAGGAGGAGGAGGGAGAACAGCATTCTGGCTGAGACATAGGAAAATGCAGTCCCTTACTTTGCCAGAAACTCAAATATTACTAGTCTGTCTTTAGAAAGCTGTATCAAGTCATGCTGGGGCTGAAGCTGTTCTCTAAAAAATTCCAAGGCAACCCTTGGAATTGGTATGTAGTTATGCTACATACTCTTTGAAAATACAGAAGTCTGCAAGTAAAGCTGAATTGCCAGCATACACCTACACATCACTTTTTTTTTCAAGAATAGTCTTCAATGTAATTTCTATATTTGACAAAGTTGTTCAATAAGTTAGAAAGCCAACAACAAATAACAGTACAAAAATAAAAATTGCCTAGAAGCAGCAATATTAAGAAAAGTAACTCATGTTTCCAAGTGCTAAAAATGTTTTATTTCTAGCCCTGAAGCATTAACTCGCATTACTTAGCGTGCTTAGGCTCAGCTACTGAATTTTAGAAGTATAATGCAATTGTCTTCTTACAGCTAACTCACTTAACTAAATAGATGATAATATACCAAATCTGTGTTCATATTTAAGCATATGTGATGATAATGTGAAAAAGGTGTTACTGGTGGATCGTGGAGTATATTGTACATTGTGTCTGAAAGCACGATGTACTTTATTATTAATACGTATTTGTATTAACAATTGGAAATTATTAATTAACATAATTTTATTTCTAAGGGTGTGGATATCTGGATATTTAGGGAAGTATGTATAATGTTTTCCAGGACAGACATTCCTTTTAAAATAAATAAATAAATAAAAAATAAATAAATAAAAGTGTGTGTGGGGAATATGTTTTCCAGAGCTCCTTTGAAACAATTTCTAGCCTAGTCAGTCATAGATACATTTCCATGTGAATTAGTGATGTTACAATGGAGTTGAATACAATCCTTTATGAAGACTGTCAATCCTGTTGTACCTTTTGGATGGTACAGAAACTGTCAATTCCTCAATGATTTTTGGCAGCATTCTGCTTGTTTTGCATCTGCTTGAAGGTTTTTCATAAGATCTATTAGCCCTAGTCATTATGAGAGCACTGTTGCATAGAGGCAGGTGCCTAAACATAATTTGCTGATGCTCTAGGTATGCTGACATACAGAGCAAGTCAGTCCGTCCTTTAAACATATCCTTACGTATTCCCCTGTATTGATCCTTCCCAGAATCTCACATGTAAAGCTGTACTTGCTGTGAATATGACTTCCTCTTCTCTGACCAGTGTGACCTGGTCATTCGTGGCTCCTCATAAACAATATTTTCAAGGCAGTTTGTTACATGTTTTGTACAAATTTACTTTAGTGGAAGTAATTTTCACTGCCGATTCACTATGCCTTCTGTCTAAAAAAAAGTCCATCTAGATTTTGTTTATTTCTTATGGATAAGGGCACATATAGTAATTACTGCTCATTCCCATTTCATGGAAGCAGCTAGTCAGCCTGATGAGCACAAATGTCTGCACACATAAACAATTATGTAGTATATGTTTAATCTGAAGCGTGCACAGTGCACCTAACACACTTGCAAGCAAGCACACCAGGTTGCAAAGCACTGCCTACCACTCGTAACTTCTCTGTGAAAAGACCAGCTTAAGAAGTTAATGCCATACATATGCTTCATCACAAGAAAAGAGCAGACACACTCTAAAGCATTACAGTATGCCACAAGTCCCTTTTATAGTAACAATTCCCAATTAATATGTCTCTCAATTAAACACTGCTCGTAAGAAACACTCAGCTTGTAAGGTATGCAAATACTGAGTCTTATTAATCCTGCATTCTGATCATATCTGTACCTCCATTTTAAATTCATTTCCTTGGCTCTAATAAGGGACTTTCTGCAGTGAAGCTGTTTTGTGTTATACCAGTAGTTCGCTTCAACTTTAGAGCCAGTGTGTTTGTCAGCTGATATAGTTCAAATCTGAGACATTATGCCACCTATACTGCTGAGCTCAGAGCAAACCTTGCAGAGGGAAGTACAGCCACTAGGGTTCAGTCCACTAAGCCCTAGTGGCAGTTTCCATCACCTTGTCCATCCATTGACAGTTGATTTTGACAGCTTGAAAAACCTATGACCAAATGCATGTGTGCTTCAGCTGAGCACTGAGACCATTATTTTAATAAGTAAATGCTCAATGAGCTTTTATACTATTTTGTTTACCCATCAAAACCATGTGTGTAGTCTGACTATAATTTCATTTTCATTTATGATCAAATGAAATGTGGAAATTATTTAGCCTTCAGATTTTCTCTTTTTGTAGGAAAACAAAGTTTCATTCAGCCTCCCCAAAGGATACTACAAAATGAAATCAGATTTTGAATAAAAGTTATTCATGTCTACTTAATTTTTTATATATGTCCAGTAGATAAAATTATCCTCTGTATGGCTGCCAACACACAACTAGGCACCATCTAAGTACACAAGAATTAATTTCCCTGACTGTCAGCATATGAGATAATATCCGTATTGCTTGTAGTGCAAACCTCTTGATCCACATTCTCATCAGGTGATTATTACTGGTCAAAATTGTCTTCCACAAATACCACCCAAAACACTTAGAAAGTTGTTCAACACCACAGATACAGGCAAGTAGCACAGGTATGGAATTGGACAAGGATGAAATGGATTGCTGCTGCACTGTTTGTAAGATACCTACTAAGTATGGTGATTCAAGAGGGAGCTGTGTTTCATTACAGGAGAGGCTCAGTTACATAGGGAAGCTAAGTAAAGGAGAAAGGAGATACCAGGCAGAAGCTGAAAAGAGCCAGGGGCAAAGTCCTTTCTCATTTCTGCCTTTGTACCTCCTCCAAACACCACTGGGGTGGATTCTGGTTTCAACTATGCTTCTGTGAAAAGGAAGTAGCCCACTGGGATGTGGTGGTATAAAATCAGATGGAAACCTACTCATTTTCAGCAAAGTTATAGTGACAGTACAATTTACCCTAGGTAGAGAAGGCAGCAATGGCGATTCCTCAAATATGACACTACCGTAGAGTCTAGATTACAAAACAGCCCTTTCCTACAGTTTTCAGGGTTAAACTGTGCCTATAGTAAATGCTTAGCTACAACTCAAACCTTTCCTAGCTAACTTGAGGCTTTTTTAAAAGCAGTTTTTCTTAGCTCAGATCAACCATTAGGTGAAGAACTGGAAATAGTGAGAGAAAAAGGGATTTATGTGTGTGCATCAAAAGGAGAATATATCCTTTTGCGAATTATTTCCATGGGTCCCCTACGTACAAATGAAGAGATATGTGATATAACAATTCATTGTTCTGACACACATTGCAATCATGATGTGCAGTTTTTAATGCATCGTGTTACATTAAGCTTAGCCCACGGTTTAACACCATGTAACATAAATTTCTGTGAAGGGAGTAACATAACATGATACTGTCTTTTAAAAGACACACACGATTTTTTCAGATCACCTACTTTTTATCCATGAGTGCCCAATCCAAAAATCAAGGTGGCAGACGAAAGTGGATTGAATGAGTATCCACAAACCAGAGTATTTATCTTGTGTAGTTTTGCTCACTGCTACCTGTAGTCAATGACTCCAGTCAATTTTTATGTTGTAATGCATGAGCAAAGTTGATGGACATATTTTTTTGACACCCCTAGTTAGATTTTATTCAGGGTCAATCAAGGGAGACCTGACAGCCGTTAAGACTATAAAACACACCGAGAATCTTCACAAGTGTTTATTTCTCAATAAAGACAGGAGCTTTGATTATGAACCTGTCACTAATCTTATCTCTTTTTGTCCCACATTGGAGGCAGATTTCCTGTTTTAATTGATAATTTAGTTTAAAATAGACATATCAGTATGAATGATTCTTATTGGAATGAAATAAAAAATGAACTATTGATTTCACAATAACTGGATATAATAAAGTCTCCAGTGAAAGATCAAACTCATATCCGAAGTTTAAAAAGCTCACAAAATAAAGCTGCATGTGATGAATCTCTTCAGAAAAAAAGAAAAACAATTAGATGTTATATATTTATGTATACTCATAATTTGTTTATTTATCTCCCCCGGAATCATTAGAGTCAGGATTGTTTAGGACTTTTCATACACATTTCTTGAAACCTGTCTTCAATGCTTTCTGTATTCCTAAGCTACTAATATAGTTTTTAATTTAATCTTTTTTGTGGTACAATACAAAAAAAACCCTATGACATCAACTGACATCTGTGTGGTGTGGATTTGACTGATCACATTGTTCAATGCAAAAGTACCAGCCAAGAAGATTCCTCTGGTTTTTGGACATATTGGAAACTGCAGTTTTTATCACTCCAGATTATGTTCTCCAATGAAGAAACAATCTTTTCCAATGCTTATCAGACAGGAGCATGTAGCTAGCACATAAAGGTGGAGGACTGCAAAGTGGCTGGCACCAAATAAATAGATAATGATAATATCCTATATGGTGCTGCATGTAATGTTCTGAAAGCTTCTCACAAGTCAGTAAAAAAGACAAATTGTATCTGTAGAGTGTAACATCAAGATGAAGCAATATTTAGAAAGTTTAAGAGAGATAAAAAAATGTATGCTTTTAATAGGACGACAGTCTTTATTGACAGAGATAAACACCCTGTCATGGTGTAGCTTGATGCTGTAAAGCAACTGGTAAAAAAATTACACTACATTGTGTTTAAAGTTTAGCACACTACAATATCACTTTAACACATTTTAAGTAGTTTGTAAATTGGTGAGTTATTGTTGCTTAATTATCACAAAATAGAGGTTTCTGGTGAGTTCTTGTAGTAATCTGTTCATCTGGCCTAAGTTATTTGATAGATCTATTAATCATTGGGAAGGAAATGTTAAAATAATTGCTAATAAAACCTGCTGCTGGCACAAATACTGTTGACATGGTAAGTAATAAGAACAGATTAATTCTGTAAGGGAAATTGGATTGCTGGGTGAAATAAACTTATTAAAAAGGAATAATTTCAATGCTGGAAAAGTTAGGGTTACACATGTAGAAGTACAGAATATGAGTTAGACATATGGAGTGAAAAACTATGACATGGGGACCCGTAACCCCAGAGAAGGACTGTGGGGTTGTGATGGCTAACCAACTAGGCACCAACTAAACATGAGCCCAGCTATAATATTGTGGCTGACAGAGAGCAGGTAGTACCCATTAAATATACGGTCATATTGTGTTGGAGTCTTAAATATCTGGAGATGATGAAAGGGTGAGGCTCTGGCTGAAGTCACATACCCAGTTTTACACTTTTAAAAGGGAAGAAGAGCTGGTAAGGCTCAGAACAAATCTATGGGAGCAATACAGTACCTGAAAAATACACCCTATGCAGCAAGCCACAAGAAGCTAGTGATGAAAAGAAGGGAGTCAGTTTGTTTGTAACCCAGACAGAGAAGGAATTTCTGATAGCAGAAGATTCTCAACCCAGCAGAAAGAATAAACAGTAGAATACAACAGCAAGCTCAAACTAGGCAAAATCAGGATTGAATTAAGGAGGGAAATTTTAAATACCAGGCAATTAACTACTGGTAAAACCACCAATGAGAGATGGAGGTGTTTAAGGTTGGATTTTTTTCTGTAAAAAAAAGCTTTAGCTTTAATAGAAGAAATGGGTGTGTATGTCTACAAATAGCTGGATAACCTGAAAGAACCAATCAGATTCTGAAAGAATGGGTATGGAGGTCTTTAGGAACATCAAGCTGCACAAGTTTGTTGCAGAGCTGAGCACAATCTGAACTTTTGAACTTTAGGAGAAAATGAACAGGCTTAATGGATTTATAAGTATTGACTTCTCTGCCCAGGGTGGGCTTAAAGATAAATTTAGTGATCTTACAATGCATGATGCAGGGAGAATGCATGTTGAAGGGGGAATATGTGGTAGGATGTTTGGGAAGTCTGTACCTTCCTAGTACCTAAGCCAATGGGAAAGGAAGAAGGCAATATATGATCAGGAGTTTAGGATGAAAAAGAGGCTGCATCCTCCAAAAACTGGAGAGAGATCCCACAGGTGTATGGCCCTATGGACTCCCTCCCTTTATTTGATGAAGCTGATTTTTGCAGGATTCCTCTGTGTCCTGTGTGGCCTTTGTCAGTGTGATTTTCTGCAGAGCTTAACTGCAAGTTAAGGCACAGTGTTCAAATTAGCAGGTGAAATCTCTACAAGGGTTTATGTTGTAGAACCATAGAATGGTTTGCATTGAAGGGACTTTAAAGACCATCTAATTCCAACCCTCCCCACCATGGGCACAGATAGACCAGGCTAGACCAGGCTGCCCAGATCTCCGTCAAACCTGGCTTTGAACACGTCCAGGTATGGGGCATCCACAACTTCTCTGGGCAGCCTCTTACTGTGTCTCACCACCCTTACAGTAAAGAATTTTGTTCTTATAGCTAATCTATTTCCGTTTGAAGACATTCCCCCTTGTTCTGTCACTATATGCCTTTCTTGAAAGTTCTTCATCTCTCTTGTAGGCCTGTTGTAGGTACTGGAAGGTTGTTATAAGGTCTCCATGGAGCCTTTTCTTCTCCAGGCTGAACAACCCCAATTTTCTCAGCCTGTCCTGATGGAGGTGCTCCATCCCTCTGATTATCTTGGTGTCCCTCCTCTGGACTCATTCCAGGATGTCCATGTCTTTCTTATTCTGAGGAAATCGGAGCAGGATGCAGCAGTGCAGGTGGAGTCTTGGGAGCCTAGAGCAGAGTAGCAGAATCCTCTCCCTGCCCCACTAGCCACATTGCTTTTTATGCAGCCCAGGACACAACTGGCTTTCTGGGCTGCAACTACATGTTGTTGGGTCATGTTGAGCTTCTCCTTCACCAACACCCCCAGGTCCTTCTCCTCAGGGCTGCTCCCAATCCATTGTCCACCCAGCCTGTACTTGTGCTTGGGATTGCTGTGACTCACATACAAGACCTTGCACTTGGCATTGTTGAACTTCATGAGATTTGCATGGGTCCAGCTCTTGTGCCTGACAAGGTTCCTCTGGATGGCATCCCCTCCCTCCAGCATCAAGTGTACCCTGCAGCTTTGTGCTTGAAAAACATTTTTTGTTAAGCTTAAATAAGGGAGTTTTAAACAGAACGGGTCACTCAGAATTATAATACTGTGTGCTTTAATCTGCTCTTTGCTTGGCTCTACTTGTTCAGCACAAGCAGCTGGATTTACTGGAGCTCTGGGCCTCAAGCTGTGAACTTTCACCCAGATACATTGGAACAGAGTCAATTTGCGTGCTAGCTGGTACAGTATTGTGTTTTGGTTTTAGTTTGGGAAGAATATTAATAACACAGTGATGTTTGCTAAGAGATTTTTATCCCAAGTCTAGGCCTATTTTGATTACTATGTCCTGACTGATGTAGTGCACAAGAAACACAAACCAGAAGACAAGGAGGCTGCAGCCATCAGTAGAACCTACAGCTCAACAAGATAAGAGCAGTTAACAGCCTGGCTGAGGGGAGACAGAGAAAGAATCCAATAAGGTGACAAAGACCTGTCTTGGTTTGAGAGGTGTCTGCTAAGAAAGGTAGGAGCCTCCCTTGGAATGGAAAATGTAACCCTCTTTCCTCTGAATTATTGTAACGTTGAAATTAAGGGTCTTTCAGGCAAAGATACGAGAAATAGGAATAAGTTCTTTACTAGTATATATATATAACAGGGCAATAATACAGAAACACTGGCTGAAACTGACAGAGTCAGGATACGACCTGACACCTTGTCAGTCAGGGTGGTGGTAGCAGTCCAATTAAGTGGTCGCTGCAGTCCTCCTGAAGTGATAGATGTGCTTCTGTTGAGGTGGTGATCCTGTAGAAGGGTCTGGTCTTCCTCTGAACATCCAGTTGTGGTTATGTAGCTCTTGTCCTCTGGGAATCCAGTAGGTATGGGCTCACTGTGGTGTTCCAAACCTCGGATTATAACCAGGTAGGAATGCTTGGTTCCTCCCCCTGGGTGGAGCATCTCACAATGGGATGATGTAATTTTAGGAGTCACGCAGTGAGGCTGGATAGCCCATTAACAGAAGATAACACTCTGGAGGGAGTTATCAGGGATGTGTCATGGAAGAGACAAAGAACACTGCCCCACCTGTTTTGAACAGATGGTGATAGAAGACATGCTTTTGGTTACATCTCCATTGTAACCTAAGACAAGACCCCAGCCCAAAAATCACCACTGGACTTGAAATCACATGGAGAGAGCATGAGGGCAGGTGCATAAATCTTGAAGTCTAATTGCATGGAGATTTTTTCTTCTGGGTCAGTTTAAGCTGACTGTACCACTCTATTAATTTTTTATTTTTATAAATCTGACACCTGAGACTCTGCTGTGGAAAACCCAGGATAGAGCCTGAAGGAGGAAGTGCACCTGAGAGTGAGCACGTGTGCAAGGATTTGAAAGGCAGCCCTTCAGCCCCGCTGAGAACAGACTCCAGTCCTAGCAGGGAAAGCCTAGGTAGTGTGTGTGACACTCCTTGAATTCAGAATTCTTGGCCTGTGGCTTCTACTTTAACACTTGGTGTTGTTTACTGGAGATACCTTGGTGTGGCCACCTGAAAACAGAGGCTGGACAAGAATAAGAGAATAGAAGTAGGTATGTATTTGAAGGGCCTTCAAATGTACACCCTGGGCAGTCAAAAGGCTACACCCAAGATGGACCCTGGGTCACAGGTTCTTCACACTTTTATAAGTTTGGTCCATTTGCATATGGAAGTTAATTCTCCAATTATAATTTCAGTTAATAATGTAATTACTCCCAGTTTGCCCCACTCAAAGGCGTTTAGTTTACACATTTTGGGGCCTGGGACAATCAAGGGGTCCTTGAAGTGGAAACCTAGAGACAGTTTGTTATGTCTAACCGGCATGAGAGAACAGTAGTTAACAGGCCACACAAAACTTCAGAGTTACACACTAGGCAGTACAGGATTTGAAAAATATGAAAGTTAAAACCTAAGAAATCACCAGTGTACTTGAGAGTGCACTCAATCCTACTGTGCATGTTGCTGACAATGATGTTAAACAGTGGCAGCCCCAATACTGACCCCAGAGGAACATCACTTGTCACCAACTTCCACTTTGAGAGCAAGCCATTAACTACAACGTGTTGACCAGCCAGCCAATTTATTATCCACTAAGTGGTACATCCACTCAGATATTTTGAGTAGTTCCCTCCATCCCTAAAAGCCTGCTTGTCAAAATGCGTGCACCTAAACTTAGGAATGAGGCTCAGCTACAGCATCTGAAGTCCATCCATTGAGAACAAACTTAGTACTGAAGTCCCTATCCTTGACTGTTAAGGTGGCTTTTTTTATGGGAAGGAAGGGGAGATAGAGGTTTTTGCTTATTTCTTACACAAAAGGCATCTTAGGTACAGAAGATACTATAAATAATTTCATCAGAACTTCTCACTGTAAATATATATTAAATACTGATTTTACTAAAATTAGCTTGATCAAACCAGTTTAAAGGGATTTTCATATTTCTAGTCTTCAGTGAGGGATGAAAACTTTTCTATTTTCAGATACGTAATTTATTATTTTTACTATATATATAAAATTTTCAAAATACATATTGGAACAATTATTTCCAATCCAGCAGAAAAGATGAGCAAACATGAGGAAACTAGGCCCTTGAAATATCATCTACACCAGAGTTATACTTTAGTAGCAAATCTCATCTTGCTTAAATGAAGCTGAGTCATGATGTTCAGTTCATGCCATGTGAGTTGGGTATCTAAAACTATTTGGATGATTCATCACCCACCAATGACTGAAGCTAGCTGAGATGAATCCAGACTGAATGCCTAAATTGAAAAGGTGACATGCCCCCAACTCAACTCTGTTTTAATCCTGGGTATGTTTAAAGTTTGTAGGCACCGTATTTCCAACATTGGTTTAGGGGAAAATTCCCCTAAGCATGCAGAGAAAGATCTCAGCAGTGGTCATACATAGCATGCCACACCTGTGGCTACTTCAGCAATTACAGCAAGGTTTTCTGTCCTTTCATTGTCTTTGGAGTGATTATTTGCCGTTGGTTTAACTCCAGAGCTTAACCCAAATTGTCCTGGATTTAGAAGGCCATGGGTCAATGCACAGTTTTTGCTGTCAGGAAAACACCCATAGTGAGAGCACAGAAAATATTAAGTATGGAAAAAACTTCTTTTAGCCTGTGCATGATGCTTCATGTTTGCTACAACAATTCCATATGATTTAAGCCCAGACAGAAAGAAGAATAATAAGGCAGACAAGTGGTTAGGTCACCTCCCTGTGAGAAAATATTCATAGGCAAAATGGTAAAATCTCAGTAGGTGGTTAGGGAGGGCTCCTGCATTGGAAAGTTCCTGCTTGCCTGGTCATATGAACGCTGTCTTAGGAGACCTTCCTTGGCAGAAATGGGAATTCGAGGAAGGTAAAAGCTCATATCACTGACCTACTGGTTAAAGCAGCAGCACCAATGCATTTAGGCTTTTAAGAGAAAAGATGTAGCTGTCTAAATCCATTAGAGAGTTCAGACAGGGCATCCTGAGTATGAGAAAGCACCTGAAAGCACATCAGCAAAGACACTGAAAGGCTGAATTTGATATGGTTTTCACACCGGTACTTTCTTAAGTGCTCTGCTCAGTTTGTAGTTGGAGAGATGTAATGCCCCAGTAACTGTACCAGCAGCCCAGGTATCCAGTGTGCTTCTGGGAATTTCTAGAGGTGCTGAGAAGTTAGAATTACAATAGATATTTCTATTTGATTTTAAAATAGATGTAAAATTAATTGCATTAACAATAAAATTGAATTCAGATGTAAAACCTCTAATAAAGGTTAGATTTTCTCAGCATTATTTCAGTACACTAGAAAGATTCTCCTACTCAGTGGCTCACAGAGAGCTACTTGGCAATTAGAAGAAAAACATTAAATTTTTAAGGTCAACACGGACTTTATTAAAATAATTATTATGTCTTCAAAACCAGTAATGTACTACTTTTTCTTCCTTTACCATGATGCTGATATTGGTTAATGCTCTCTTTTCAGATATTGTTCAGAAATTCCTTTCTTTTTTTAGCTGAACTGGCAGGTACAGTGCTTTTGTCATTTAATTATCATTGCCCATGGAAAATTCAGAAATGGCTTTAAGGCTGAAAATGTGGCACTGTTTTGTGTTCTAATTTATGAATAAAAAAAGTGGAGAAGATAATATGGACAAAACCCTACTAGTGAGAGGTCAGATTTCCAAAGATATTTTGGTGCCTAGAGATGGAGACAGATGACCAATGGGAATTTCAAAATCCCTCCTACAGATTAAATGTCTAACTCCTATTGACTTCAGGGTAAATGAGGCAGTAGCCCCTATAGGCACTTCCGATAATTTCACTGGCCTTTTATCTGCATGTTAGACATCTAAGTATTAGCTCCTGGAGACAAGAAGTAATCCCTCAGTTCACTAAATGTATCCCCTTCTTTCATTTAGTAATCTGGCTAGTTTTAAATAAACTTCTTTCTTATATGGAAATAAAGGGATGCCATATGTTTAAGACAGTTAAATACAATTATTAAACCAGTTTTATGCATTTAAATTGATGTTTAATTTCTACCTCAATGCACTTTGATACCAGCCCCAAATAAAATGATAATTTAGGAAAGAGAAGTATCTTGTCATTTTTCTGAGATAAAATGTATGTAAAATGTATAAGTCTGAACAAATTAGAATAATTCACACTCTCATCATGTATATTTATACAATAAAATAAAAAATACATCAAAATATATCAAATATACCTTGCGCATATGGTTGCAAATCAGCTTGTGTTAATTATTATGCCAGTCAGAGAGAAAAAAGTTAATTCTTAAGTACAAGTGAAAAGAAAATCAAAGATCAGCTATTTAATTAAAGGTTTTCTTATCATTATTTCTAATTCTGATTATAATTTGAAGATTATGAGCAAGTAAAGACTAACAAGCATCTGTAAGATATAGATAGCCCTGTGAAATACAGTAATAATCTCTTAAATCTGTTTTTTTCAGAATAACAAGAATGTTGCATCTTCTCATCCTGTTTATTGACCCAGATCTACGAAGAGTGCCTTAGTCAATGCAAACATAACACAATGTAAGTGACCTGTTAGTTCTGAGTTTATGATTACCCTTAACTCTGTTACAGCTTATCACAGGTGACAAGTGCTGGTAATATAACCCATAATATTCAGAGCTTTTTAATTTCTGTGTAACACATCACAAGTAATAGCTGGGGCCTCTGAATACTTGAGCTTAAGTCCTTGATTTTCAGAACTCTCAACACATTGCTCCTCTGTGTATATCTTGCAAATTAAATAAAGGAAAACCAACTCTGCTTAAGGAAAAGGAAGAACACAGCCTGAATCTCATACTATCAAGTTGAAAAGGGCATATACATGATGAAGCTTATATGTATTATCACTATTCTCTGGAAAAGCTTTTCTTAAAATTGCAGGGAATGAAGTAGATCAAATAATAATGTAAAATAGGAGATGAAAAATAATATTTTCTTCTTTTCATGGATACTCAGGCCAAAACATTTTATCTCTTGGTTTTTTAAATCCTGTTCCAGCTTGCTGAGAAAACTGGGAAGAGCAGGGATGGGCAGGGAGCTAAATTTTTTTAGTGAGTGCATGAATAACAAGACCTGTGTGCATAACTTTTCTGCACCACTTGGAAAATTGCCTCCCACTGCATTTCCTTGAGGCTTGAAGAATAACCTTTTTTATTTCTAAGGGTTATATAAGGCCTAAACTAATATTTAATGGTATGGAAACAATAATGTGACATCCTTCCAGTAAACACAGCTTTGTGGTGTTCAGCATGTTTTACAGTAATGGCGTTACTTAGTCTTTTATTGGTGTTGTGAGCAGCTGGAAAGAAAGGAAAAAAAACCCTAACAAAAGTAAACAGGTGCACTTAGAGGAACTGCCTTGTCTGAGAATTGAGAAATATGATCAGCTTTACTATACAAACTTCTAGCTGAATATGACAGGGTTTGCTTGGCTTGATCTTCTCCATGCCAGCTTTGGTTTCATGTATAAATGCATGAATATTTATTTACCTTAAACCATTTCATTAGAACCAGTGGCTGACTCCAACATTTGCTAATTTGCTTTATTTAATTATTAAGTCCTTGCTTAGCCCCATTTGTCCTCCAGCAATCCCTATTCCTTCTGCACAAAGGAGTGTGTGGGCCACAAAAGGCCCTTTTGTTTTCCTCTATGCTAACAGAAGAGCAATAGGGACCTTAAAGCTGTCCTCACCGGCCACAGTATCTATAACAAGCAAACAGCTGCTAGAATTTTGGAACCTTCTGCTATTCTCATTTTAATTTGGTGTTACATCAGCCTAGAAGTGGAGGCAGGAGAGCTCAGGGAAGCCTGGCCAAATTCTTGAGAGTTTGAAACACCTGAAGGAAGAAAGGAAAGACTCAACTCTTTCCTGCACATAAACATAGATCAGAGTAAATCTTAACCTGCAAGTCCTCTTCTCTGCTCAGCAGCCTGATGAAAACAAGGTCCTCTTCTCCTCAGCTTAGCTGCTCATGTGTAGGCCACCTTTCCCAAGGCTTCTAGCAAGCAGGTTTCCATACCCATGACCTGCCACTGTGCTTGGGTGGGGGTTAGTCCACACCACTGTAGCAGCCCTGGGATGTGAGATGAGCTGTGTCAGGGAATCTGATGGACCTTCACCTCCTGGGGGTTTCCCTGGGGCTTTAGGGGATCTCTGCATCAAGAACTACAATTACTGCTGATGTGCCAGTGCTGAGGGAAGATCTTCCCTCAGATAGCTCCCAGGCACTGTCTGTGAGATGTGGCACAAATGGAACAGAATGGTTTCTCATCCCTTTTAGAATAAGAGACCTACAAGTCAAATTTTCTCTCTCATGTCTCACTGAAGAGCTTTTATGTTAAAAGCACTTGTATAAAGTTGCTGGAATATGAAGTATGTATTATTTATTATTTTCATGCTTGCAACAGTTTGACAGAAGACAAGAGGAGATGACATCTGAAGAGAATATAGAAAGCAGAAGAGGTACATTAAAAGATCATGAAGAACACTTTGTCAGCTTCTTCCTGCTTGTATACTGACTTGATTAGATGAAATACATGTGTACATTTATTCCATACCAGAAATAAATGATGGTGATACATAAACCTTTTATAAGTACAGCTTGGAAATAAAGTTCTCAGAGGTGAAAATGTGAGCAATTATATAAACCATGTGCCTTAGTGTCACCTGTTTTGTGCTTTCCAGTTGTGTTTCATGGAAAATGGCTATTGAAATTTTTTGAAAATATTTTGACAGCATTTAGTGTGTAGTTTTTTGCTCCTCCTCCTGCCCAGCACAAGATGTTAATAAGTGCAATTTCGGGCAAAAGTGGAGTCAGGTAAGTGTCTTATCTGGCTCATAGAAGCTTTCTACCACAGAATAAATGTCTTAAGCCTTCTTATGTCTAGTATGATTAACTAGTATTATGCTCCTCTGGAAAGAGTTTCAAAAAGGGGAAACACCTGCTGCATTTTACTAACATAACTTCTCTGAAAATTGTGGCATTCTTCATCTGTTCCATTTTGGCAATCCCCAAGCAGCTAGCTCTCTTTGGGTGAGGGCTCCCTGCAAAAGGAGAGAAAAAAGAAATCAATTCAGTAAAGCTTGAGAGCTGGAGAGGTAACAATAGGCAGGCTCCTGGGGACAGATCCTTCTTTGGAGTAAATTGCCTCAGCTTTTCCAGATTTACAACAGTTTAGACCAGAAAGGAGCTCCCCTTTGAGCACTATACTGCTCCCTTTGGGAATAAGAATAGACCATTTCAACACAGATATTGGAGGAGATGTACAATCTTTGCTTCTATTTATAAAGTGTAAAAAGAGGCAATCTCTTCAAATTGTGGGAGTTTATCTTGAAGTTTATGTGATATTCTTTCATAAATTGCTGTTGTAGCAAGAAATTGAAGCCATTTATCAGCAGGTATTGGAGATGTTACAATGATGCATTATGATACATTTAGCTACCAATATTTAGCTATCAATATGATACATTTATCATCAATATCTAGCCAATACCACCAATGATTTAGCAGGAGAGGTTAGATGAAAATACTCTGATGTATCATTAGGGAGACAGAGTGTCTGGAATGAAACACTCAAGTATCATTTATATTTCTTCTGCTACTGTGTTCCAAAATTGCATCACTGCAGACCAGGGGGAATTTTTAGAGTGTGTCTTCCCTTTACATGTAGGAAGTTTTGCCTCCTTACAGAAATTTGCACAGTTCTGATTCCTGAAATTACCAGCATCCAGGTGAAAGTCATGATCTAACTTAAAAGAATATGATTTGAGCATACACAGCCTATTGTATTACTTATGTTACTAATTATAGTCAGACAAAGAGAGCTAAATATTTCAGGTTTACATTTTGAGGTTTTTTTGTCCAGATAATTTTCAAAAGTATCAATGACCATAAGAGCAAGTTAATAAAGAAAGTAGCACTCCAATTCCTGAACACAGAGCAGTCAGAAAGAGGTGCTCAAACAAATGTCTGAATACATGGGATGAAATGGAGTTATGCAGGCTACCTGTCATGTGAGCAGTCATTTCTCTCTCAAGACAGCTGAAATATAGACTCTTAGAATTACAGAATGGTTTGGGTTGGAAGGGACCTTTAAAGGTCTTTTAGTCGAGTCAGCAATGAGCAGGGACATCTTCAACTAGATCAGCTTGATCAGACCCCTGTCCAACCTGACCTTGAAGGCTCCCAAGGATGGGGCATCTGCCCTTCCATATCCTCTTTCACATTTTTCTCAGCATTTCAGCTCGTGGGTGAACAGTAAGCTATTGAGGACAGCTAGCTCTCCATGAATGTATCATTTTGTAATTGAGTATTGGATAGCAAAATGTAGGCAGCCACAGGTAGAAGTTGCAAATAGCACTCCTGTTCTCTGGAAATGAACAGTTCAGTTTAACAAGGACAGAGAGACTGGAGAAAATTATTATTGACTCAAAACAACTCGTGTGTATGTGTGTGTGTGTGTGTCTACAGAGGGGGTGGGAGGTAGGGCAAGTTCTGTGGAGGTGGAATGCTGCACTGCTCCACATCCCACACCTCTGGAGCCTCCAGTCCAGCCCAGAATGGCTGTCAGTCACTGGCACAGTGGAAGCAATGCCCCACACCCTGCCCCAGGAGCCCAAATCTGGAGGTGGCGAGTGGCCAGACCAGATAAAAACTATTGTGCAGAAATGCACACGACTGCCTTGCTATTGTCCCTGGATTTTATGGCAGCTGAGACCCAGCTGGATCCAAGGTGGTAGCTACATCCTTATTTTCTCTCTCTTTTTTGCCTTTCTGCTTTTTTTCTTCTAATTTCCTCTTCTTGAAATCTAGGTAATTTATGGTTGATGGGTTAGAGTTTGCTAAGTCAATGTTTTGTGAAATATTTTATTTTGGTTGACTGTTTGCTTTAAATTTTGCTACATTCTGGACCTTCTAAAGTTTGCCAGTAAAGTTTGTTTTTCAACCTCCTGGGAACTTTTGTCGAGTTGTCCTTTGTGCCACCTCAGGGAAAAGTAGTACCTTATGCCACTTTTAAATAAAGCTCTAAGTGAAGGCTGGGGCTTTACACCCCTCACTACAATAAAGACATTGAGGTACTAGAGCATGTTCAGAGAAGAGCAAGAAACCTGGTGAAGGGTCTAGACAGTAAGTTATATGAGAAGCAGCTGAAAGAGCTGGGTTTCTTTAGCCTGGGGAAGAGGAGGCTCAGGAGAGACCTTATCACTCTCTACCACTGCCTGAAAGGAGGGTGTAGCCAGGTAGGGGTCGGCTTCTCCTCTCAAGTAACAAGCAACAGAGCCAGAGGAAATTGGCTTCAAGTTGCACCAGGGGAGGTTTATGTATCAGGTATCAGGAAAAATTTCTTCACTGAAAGGATTGTCAAGCATTGGAACAGGCTGCCCAGGAAGTGGTCAAAAATCATGTAGATGTGTTTAGGAACGTGGTTTAGTGGCAGACCTGGTAATGTTAGTTAATGATTGGACTTGGTGATCTTAGAGGTCTTTCCCAACGTTAATGATTCAATGACTCTCTGATTCTACATCTCAATTACGTGTACACATATTAAGACTGGAGCAGGTTATGTGATGGTTCAGCAGAGTCTTCACCGTAGACAGTAAAAACATTCTTGTTCACATTAATGCTTGTCCCGAGTATCATTCGACATCCCTAACAGCCATTCAACATCCCACATCACCATGATTCCCAGAACAGCAACTCTGAAACAGGTTTTCCTCTAATGTATTTTCAATTAATCATGCTGAAGAGAGAGAAAGTGCTTTCAGTAAGTTTAGTCAGAGTCCTCCAAAATCTCTGTTCAGTCCCAAAGTCTCTGAGCACCTCACTTTGATTACATGCAGCTTTATTAATTAACAATGCATGGACAGTAACTTTCTGTGGAGATAAAAGCAATTCAGACGTGCAAGCCTCAAAAAGACTATGAGAACCTCAGAATGACCTTACAGCTGGATAAGCAATGTGAAAGTTGATAAAATAAATCTTGAAAGTATAAGAAGAAAGTAGGTATCTCAGGGAAGTTCTAAACCCAAAAATGGCTTTGCTTAACAAAAGAAGGCAAGGTATTTGCTTGTGTCTGAAACTAGATGATATTAAAGCAGAAAATAAAATGCCATCGCATTTTTTGGCTTAATACTTTACCTGCCCTGGAATGCTGTCCTCAGTTATGCTTGCTGAGTCTGAAAGACACATTTGCAGAATTAGGCTAGGTCTGTCCTGCAGCAGAAAAAAAAGAGCAGAAGACAACCCAGAGCAGGGACCCCAGCAGCTGATTTTTCTCCCAGGCTCACGTAATACCACTGTGCCTGCATGTGTTCAGGCCGAGCTTTTCCCTGCACTCAAGGTAGAACAGACTGCAGCTGAATCCTACCATGTGCTATTATCCAAGTCCAATCTTACGTCCAAACAATGGAAAGGTGAAGTAGATTAGACTCAAGCTCAAGGTTGGACATGGGATCAATGTGGCAGTGTTGCAATGGCCCCAGAAGACCTGGAGAATGAAAATCATTAGAAGAAAATGCAGATAGTTGTAGGCATGGAAAAAACTCACATGCAGATAAAGAATCAAGGGATTTGATTTCTTTTCTATGAAAAAAAGGAAGTGATAAAAATATTTAAAATTACAAATAACCTGTAGAAGACACTTTCCTTTCTGTCTTACAACACAAATGCTATAGGGCACAGAAGTGGGAAGACAGCAAATTCAGAATGGTGAAAGGTTTTTTTTCACCTGGCTATTAGCTAAACAGTCAATGTCACGGGGTATCAATGAACACAGAATTCAGAGGAATAGTTAGCTTCTGCTGTGAAAAACTGAATGCAGTAAGTTGATGCCAAAGAGCTTTGGAAGAGACATAAATTTTGAGCTTTGAGGATTAAGCTTGTCTCCAGATACCAACAGTTAATTCACAAATTATTTTCACAAGGGTACATAAGCCCACATGTTCCTCCTGTTATTACTACCTTCTGAAGCAGATGCCACTATGGAGAGGCACCCTAACCTAGACTGGTGGTCATGATCATAATAGTTGCACTGCTTGTCTCCTAATTTAAATTGTTTTTAACATTGGAAGGGAGTGCTAGTTTAGTGTTAACTTAAAAACAAAGGACAAATTGTGGTAGCTGAACATTATCAGTCCTGAAGAAAAGTGACTAGAGGTATGTTTAATCGTGATTTATTACATGTACTTGCTAAGTACCAGTGCTTAGAGCAACACCAGTTCACTGCAGAAACTTGATATCCAACCCTTTAAAACTTTATTCGAGAAAAGAAGCTCTTTGTCCTACCAGAAACTGATCCCACAGATGAAAATTATTGAATCAGGCTGAAAAATCTCACATAACATTTTATATTGACCTGACACTTGGTAGAGGAACATTTTGATGAAATGGCAAAGATCAGTCTTCTCATGCTGGATTAAAAATTTTGTGAAACAGGAGCTAAGCAAGAGAGCTGCAACAGATGCAAGAAAGTATATTCCAGGAGCATGATGTGCCTTCCTTGCACTTGCATCCTGGGGTCTCATTAAAAGAAAGCACAGAGAAGGCAGTAACATGGTTTTGTCATACAATCAGGGTGTGAACCTCCAAAGTGTCCTTGGGCCTCCCTGCTTATACAGAGCCATTACCTTTCCACCAGTGAGCAAACCCCATGTTTAAATGGGTGTTTTTGACCATGGGCAAGGCTGTGAGCCAGGATGAGGGTCACCATCCATGTGGCGTTGACAGAGCAAAATGAGTTCAGTTTGACATTCTCTTATGATAGCTTTGGTTTTGAGTTAAGATAAGGATTGACATTATTTTAAGAGAACTTCTGATCAGATTAAATTGTTTTTAGCCTAATTGGAAAAGCACTAATGAAAAAGAGGAGGCAAAAAAGAACAACAGATCCTCAGAGAGCTGCATGCTAGCATTTACTTAGAAGAATTTAAATCAGTAATGAACAATTCAGGTTTGCTGCACACATCTCTAAAAGATATATTAAAACATCACACTCTCCAGTCTGATTTTTTTTTTTTTTTTGTTACAAGGCAAATTAAAATTACATCTGCATTCTGTTTTTTAAAGGAAAATTAATCCAGAGACTTACAGAGACATGTTATTTGTGATTGTTCTAATAGATAATTTTGTACCATTTTCTGTAGTCTTAAAATACAAAAAATGCTTGGGTAGATTCTGTCATGGAAAGTAGGTATACTGTCCTAAAGCACAGCTGTATAATTACGTTCTCCGTTTCTTGTGGAGTAGGATAACCATTTGTGTGAACTGTGCTCTCTGATCCAACTAAATACCATTCACACAAATGGAGTTCAGTCAACTTTAATTATGTGTTGTGCCAAATGCACAACTTTCTACTTTTAAAATTTTTTCCCCTTTTTGTTAGCCCAGAAGAGAATACACATGCGATTTTAGTAAAATAATCTTTTGGTACATCTACAGGGACCATTTCTGATATAGAATTAAATTGTGGTGCAGGCAGAATCTTTTATTACATTTACATGACCCCATAAAGATAACTTTAATAGTTCCCCATAGAGCAAAACCCTCCTTAATTTTGTTAATTATTTTCCCCCGGTTATGCTTAGCTATGTCTTCTAATTCAGTATTGATCTTGATACTGAGATCTGTCAAATACTTAGCAATCTACTTAAATCCCCATCTGGGAAAAAGGTTTAAGGGACAGATCCTAGACAGAGCTGATGCTTTAGAGTTGCACCAATAATTTTAACCAGAAATCCTTATTTTCTGCCTTCCTTTTTTTCTTTTTTCTTTTTTTCTTTTTTAATATGCTGGTAAATGAGTGCATATTACATTACAGAAATAAAGAAGTATTGAGCATGATTTCTGTCTAGAGGTTCTAAAATTGCTTTTCACTAATTGACTTCTGAGTCTGTAACTGGCAATAGAGATGAAAGACTCCCCATCCCCACAAAAGAGATAGTCACAAGGGAAGAGCCCATCCCACTCCATCTGGTTTGGCTGGCCCTCAGTGAACAGTGAATGCAGATCCCTAGCAAAACAGAAATCAAACATTTGTATAACTGATGAACTGATAGTCATGTCTCATGCCCGGAATTCCTAGTGCCTAAGGCAGGTTTTTTAATTGCATCAGGAGTGCATTTTCAAAGCAAATTTTCTGACCATCACCACTTGCCTTGCTTCACATTTCAGGGTGGTGATGGAGTGCACAGACTGGATTCCCTTGGGATTAATAAGCAACAGAAGATGCATGCCAATTTCTAATGAGCATTCCGTCCATGTAAGCCTAGCATGTCTTCATCTGTAAAACCTGTTCAGTTTAGGAGCAGGTTCTTCAACATTTTCATGCTGAATATCTGTTCTCACTTTGCTGCTTGTTCATGGAAGTGTATCTTTAGAGATGGATTCTGCCATTCTGCTGCTTGTTTGATAATTAGAGTAAGTAGCTCTAACATCTAATGTCTACCTTTATGTCAAAATCCAAGAGCATTCTGCCATCTACTCTCCCATCCCACCACCCATCCTATCCATGGTATCTCATCATGCACAGCAGCAAATATCCCCAAGAGAGGTACAAACTTATTCAAGTAATTTAGTTTGAGCTTTTGAAATTCTGATCTGATTATGAGAACATAGTACTATGACATAAAATCCTCAAAACCAAAAAACAACAAAACAAAAACCCAAAAAAAGTAAGTTGCTTGGCCACACTTTATCAGGTAAATCAGAGGCATGAACAGATGTACATTCTTGGGGATTTTTTCATCCTGAGTGATTTGGTGTAGAAGAATTTCAGAGCCCTCTGTGCTGCCAAGAGCAGTGTAAATGCTCCCCACTAGCATTGCCACTACCAGATGGTGCCATGCCAACATTTGGCTTACCTATCCAATGCTTTTGGTATTCTCTTCCTCCACTGATTCTAGTTTAAAGGTCTCTCAGTCAGTCCCTCCAGCTTATGCCCAAAGATGTGTTTTCCCCATCAGTGGAGGTGGATCCTGTCAGGCCTCATTCCTGTCATGTCATACCAATTCTAGCATGGTTTTTGCATGTCTTTAGTCTAATGAGCTGTTCACACTCCGGTACCCATATATTTTTAATCCTGTAACACCAGAAATACAGAGACTGTATTCATATGATTCTAATGTACTACAGACCAGTCCTTCTTCACACGAGACAACACATCAGCTTGGTAGTGCATATAAAAAATTTTCTATCCTATGTTAATCTATTCGCCTTTCTGCACAAACTGTTCAGACAGAAATCTCCTCACACACTTAAAGCTGGAATGCTGGTGATTTTCAAAGTATGGATGTGTTGTGCTGAAAGAAAAAATTCATCTACCAGCTGGAAACACTGCAGAATTAAATATGGGATTCATATGCCTACACAGATTCAAATCCTACACAGATTCAGTTTTGCTGTTTATTTTTCCTCTACCCTTAAATAAGTACCTTTAATATCAAAAGAAAAAAAATGGAGCAATGTCCTCGAAGCAATAGTTTCTTTCACACCAATGCAGCACTTTTGCCCTTATTTGAATTATGTCAGCAAAGAGCTTCTTATAGTGCTTTTCTCCTCTTCATTCAACAGTTACTGAAATCAAGAAAAATAACAGTAGCTGACACTTTCAATTTAGCAAACAAGTAATTTTTTAAATTAAAAATTAGTTTCCCATACTTGAACTCTACCACAGGTTCAACCATAGTCCGCTTGAGTGTATATAGGTATAGAAATCAGAGTGATTTCATAGTCATATGAATAGACTTTTGCATGTACCTAAGCAGGGTTGAAACATCCTTAAAATGTGTTTTTCTAGAGTTGCATATAAGTATCATAAACTCCTTTTTCTCATTGATATATCTATTTTTTTTTTTTTGGGGGGGGTGTGAATGGTAATAAATTCATTACTAACTATCTGGGAACTTAAACCTAAACAGAACTGCAGGTTTTGTTTAAGCAAAGGCAGGCTTAGAAGCTCTCTAATTCATTCCTTCCCCAGCTCCATTGCAACAGACTGGCAATACAGCAGATCTATTCCCAAACTGCTGCCTTTGTGATGTTTTATGTGGAAAGCCATCAGAAAGCACTGGCTGATTACTCCACCAAGTGCTCTCTTTGATGCACTTTTACCTGGCACTGGACAATGAATGCCTGTTTTCTAATGCATCTCCGCAGCCAATTTGGTTTAGCTGTATTGAACACTGTAGAAATTGAATGTTTGTAGAAATAGGGTAACAACATTTCCTTATAACATGTGCTTACTCTTTCAGCCTTCCCTGCAGCTTGAATTA
The DNA here is from genome assembly GCA_013397915.1 of Daphoenositta chrysoptera. NCBI lineage: Eukaryota > Metazoa > Chordata > Aves > Passeriformes > Daphoenositta > Daphoenositta chrysoptera. The sequence continues at coordinate 287,418 of VZRO01005225.1, read as the reverse complement.
CACTTAGAGGAATGACCCAGAAGACAGCTACTTCTGTTTTCAAGAAACTGGGGTGATGATATCATGACATTATCAGGTTTGAATGTGTAAAAGAAGCAGTGCCAAAGGTCATTGACAAGCAATATCTACAAAGTTCCGTAGGGATTGTTTGGAGGGCTTTTTGTCCCATAGAAATCTGCAGAGATTTTAATATGGGACCCTACTTCACAGAATTTTTTTGACATATCACTCGAAACTTAAAAGAAATGGCCATGGGATTGATAGTAGATGTGGTTTTGATCACAAGGTCTTGCTGGGGAAAGTTTACTCGTGCGCTCCTTATACAAGGAGAGCTTGGAGATGTAGGAATGACACTAGAGAAAGGAACACAAGGTGCATGCATACAGACAGGCTTCTCCCAAAAGATACTACATCTGCGCAGGCAGGAAGGGGGGCTTTGGACTTTTGCTAGTTAGTCACACCATGGTTTCTATCATGGTGATTTTAGTAGACTTACATCGAAGCAAGGGAAAATCAGAATCTGGAACTTCGTATCTGAAGTTATACCTGATGAGCAATTGACACTTCAGATGCTTTCAGAAGTCTTCCTGAAAGTGGAAAAAGCATTTTCAGCCAGCTTATATGCAGGCAAAAGAGAAGCATTTGCATGGATTTTGTGATATGCCACATTAACTAGTGAACAATGCTCTTCTCCAGCTTTCAGAAACCAGGGATGCTTCATATGTTACATACAAATAACATGATGCCAGTGCACACTTCTGTTTTTGAGGGATGTATTTTCCACTGAATGTCTGTCACATTTTATGCAGTGTGAAATCTCTGTAAACATTTGATGTTCTCTATTGCTCACTGTATCTCTTCATGTTAGTGTAATATACATCCTGCATATGAAAGAATTTCATCAGGAATTATGTATAGATTCCAGCATTAATTAAATCAGTTATATAGTGAAAAGCCTTTATTTTATAACTTGATCACAGACAGTAAGTTTTCTTACATCTACTTATATTTTTATCTTTTAAATAAAATTGCAGTTACTTTGAGGTAAAATGTGGAAAAGGTAAATATTAGTGTCATTAAAAACTCCAGCCCCCCACCTTATCACAGAAATTCACCAACCCCCAAATTACTGTTACAGGTACTATTACTGTTTTCTACACCTGCAAACACCTAATCAAATAATCTGGACAAAGCACATCAAGAAGATTATGAATAAGAAGGTAGCTTCAGCAAATAAAAGATCCAAGGACAAAAGTAATCCTAATAAATGTATGTGAGCTTTTAGAATGTCAGATTCTGGGAAAGTATGCTGTGGAATATTACTGGAAAATGTCAAGAAAAAGGTATGCTTCCTCTCATGGTATAATACAAAGTGTTAAGGAAAAATGTACTTGTTGGTGTCTTATAAAGACAGATATAGTTATGTTAAAGAACAGTTAGTGCTTTTTAGTGACCAGTGGAATTGTATTCAGTTAACTGGTTTGTTGTTCTAGTGTGGTGGAGATATTTTTTCTCTTTGTTGGTTGGGTTTTTAGTTTTCACTGGTCCCAAATAGCTTTGTTCTATTTGTATAGCGGTGGCTGAGGTTATTGTAACAGGTTTCTACTCATTGTAGGTAGGAGCTGAGCTGGAACTGAAAGCATGCCCACTGATTGATTGCCTGTCTGCAGGCAGTGGACAGAATCTGTGTTTCTTTTCAAGTTCAGAAAGATTCAAAAAACAAATCTAGAAGGTCTAATTTTTCCAATTAACACTGTAAAAGAAGAGTCCACTTCCACTGAATTAATTAAAATAATGTAATGATACAGTTTTAAACTAGGTAACTTGAAGTTAATGTCAGATTATGATCTTGGTTTTATTAGTGCAAATCTAAAAGCCTTTCATTTATGTCCAGAGATTTGCTTCATTCAGGGGTGAGCTCATTAGCAGAACCAAAGGAGCTAAAGACAGAATTATTACATCATTTAAAGTGTATCACAATTTAAAGTGTATCTTTTGTTCTAAATACTATATTCCGCATCAGAAAAACTGAAAAGTGTATTTTTTCCGTGTTTCCTCTTATTACTTCAGCTGTGTCATGTATTGCACTAACTAGCAATTTTGCACATGCCATGTACCTAATTCTAATCTCACAGATACCTAAAATGGAAGTGCAAAGTCAGGCTCTGGATATACGGAGTTCATAATATCCATAACAAAGATTACCAAAAAAAAGACTATAAAAAATGCCAGCCTAAGATCTAGTCTTAATTTAACCTTAACTATGCTATAGAATAAAAATTGAGATTAACTTCTCTTTGTTTTTATTAAATACATTGGGTTTAGTTCAGCCAGATGAAGAGATGAAACTAGGTGTCTCTTCAGGGGGAAATGAATTTAGTGCATGACAGTAATTCATAGAACTTGATGAAATAGATATAGGAAAAAACAGGTGCAGGGAAAAGACTACAGCTAAAGGAAGCATGAAGAAAATCAGTTCAAAGATCTGCATAATGACTGATTGTGCTTGAGAACAAAATATTTACTCAGTTTCGGATCTGACTTACTTTTTAAGTTGGGATCACCTACTTGAAATAATTTCCCTTAAACACATTTCACTTAGATAAAGTTTTACATTTAAATAAAAAAATAACCCCCCGATAATACAACCTAACCTAAGAATATGTTATATTCAAGAATATTAACTAACAGCTAAATTAAGTGAAAATCCCAGCCGTGATGGAACCACTGATAGACTAGGTTTCATGCCAGACCAGTGATTTCTGTATTCAAGCCAAAATTCTCTGAAATGTTTTGAAGCCTTTAACTTAACACTGCTGAGCAAGGCCAGTCAGATTTCTGACTTTTTTAGTAAAAAGAAAATGGTAAAAGACCTGAAGCATTAAAATAATGGCTTGATCCTTCTCTGTATGAGGCCAGACTTGAATGTATAGAATTTATTCTGATATTGTGTTAAACCAGTTCTGAACAACTAAAGAAAGTTGTAATTTATGTTGATCTGTAAAAAAACCCTTCTTTTTTTTATGTGATCCTCTTAAGTAGCTTTTGTGTTTGCTATTGTATTGGGATAGTAAGTCTCTAAAGGATGTGAAATCTGCTTTTACATGCAAGTGCCTAGCTCCTATTGAAGTGAAGTCAGCTCCAGAGATCAATATAGGTGTAAACTGCTGATTCTTAACAATGGGATGGATTAGTGGCAAGGTAATCCAAGGATTACACAGACCTAGCAATTGAAAGGAATCCTCAAGAAAGGATATGGTTAGAAGTGGGTCATCCTCAGGAGTATGTTTTCTACCTTTAGGCAAAAAGGTGGAGGAAAGCAACATTTTATACCAGAGGGAATTTTACCTTTTAAAATTAATTTTAAACCACTATGGAATCTGTTCTTCCATCCAATAGTGACATGCTGACATAAATGCCACTGGCATAAGGCACAGTGCTGTGCTCAGCTCTGCACAGGCACAGGGTCAAGGACAAGGCCTCTGATCCAAAGCACAGACTTAGGAGTACGACATGGGACAGCAGCTCCTCACAGATGGAGCCAAGGACATACAGGGAATCAAGAAGACCTACTGGCATCTTTCTGGACTGGCATGTCCAACTCCTAAACAGTGTTTTCCTGATGGTAGGGAGAGATTAAGGGGATTGGGGAGAGTTGGAGAACGTTTTGCAAATGACTGGGGCACACTGGGAGGCCCAAGAGAGCAGAGAGATGCTTCCTTTAAAAACTAAGAAGTGACTAATGAAAACTGGCACCCGCGGCTATTCAGGGAAATATCCATGTCTCAATGCAAAGATGAGAGCTAAGATAACAATAGGGTTTAAAGGACCTTGAAGATGAAGGAATAGCTCAGGTTCATTATAAGAAGGAAGAGACAGTCAGGGCACAGCTGAAAGAGCAGAAGTGAGGGGAAAGTTACAGCAACCTTCTAAGTGACCTAAGGAATAAAAAGCGTCCAAGCAGCTTGAGAAGATTAAGTCACATTTTAAAAGTCTTTCCCTCCCACCCTCATCCCCTTTTGGTCAGTTTTACTCCTGACCAATCAATAATGCTGAAGGAGGTGACACAGAAATGAATTAAGCCAGAAGATTTATTCATCTCCTCCTTTGCAAGGTGCTCAGGGCTTGGCATAACATCCCCTTTTCAGCTCTCAAAGAAGGGAAATTGTACTAAGAGCCATCAACCTTTTCCTCTGGAAACCTCCTTGTGCAATTACTGCAAGGCCTGTCTTTGTACTAGCAGCTTGTGCACTTCTAAGACAGGAAGAGATCTTCTGGATGGTGTCAGCTCAAAGCAGATATGCAACGGTGTTTTAGAAAGGGACAAGGAGGGCTAGTGTGCATGTGTGTACAGACAGAGAGTGGGGAGGTCTGGGTGTACACAGGTGACAGGCAATAGTGGCTGGACCCCGGTGACCATAGATTTATTCTCACAATACCTGCTCTGCCTTTATATGAACAGTCCAAGTGTCCTGGCACAATAACAGAGAGAGGAAATGGACTGTCCTTTTAATCAACATTTCCACTTCTGAAATGATAAATCAGAGGATCTGTTGCATCTTGTTTCTGTTTCTGGGGTTGTTTTATAGGAGGAAGAGATACATGCATTTAAGAAAAACGAATCTGTTAATGCTAATGAAGAGTATCTAACCAACCATTTTACCTGTTAGCACAAATTTGCAGATAAAAAGTACCATGAAGACTGCAAGACGTACTTTAGCCTTGTATTTCCTTATGATGCCCTCACTTGCTACGTGT
>VZRO01005225.1:264506-276561 GCA_013397915.1 Daphoenositta chrysoptera | reverse complement strand
TTTTTTTTTTTTTTAAATAAGGGGCATGATAATTACCGGAAGTAATTACTGGTTTTGTTCTAAAGTGTTTGATTAGGCGCACAGGCGCTTTTCCTCAAGTAAAATATAAATAAATAAAACGGTGGACACAATAAGTTCTTGTAATGACGCAGTAAGGCAGTCTTTGAGAACAATTAAGATTTTCTTCAATCACAGTGACATTTTAGATTAATAAGTGTTAACAGAAAAAAATACACCCCCCTCAAAAAAAAAAAAAAAAAAAAAAAAAAAAAAAAAAAAAAAAAAAAAAAAAAAAAAAAANAAAAAAAAAAAAAAAAAAAAAAAAAAAAAGAAAAATAATAAGGCAAAAAAGCCGCCAAACCCTGGTCCTCACAGGTTTGCTGGGAATAAAACGACGGTAGGAGCTGGAGCAAAGGACACGAAGAGGATATCACCTTTCCACCCTCACTCAACCTATAATTTAAAAAAAGCCCAACAAACCAACGAAACAAAACCAACCCCCCAAAAATCCCCCAAATAACCAAAATGAAATGAAAAACCTGAACGACAACCGCTCGGCGCCCTGGGCTTGGTGTGTGATTTTGCACGCGTGAATATGCTGGACGCTTGCATTCTATAAGGGTATTATTGCACTGCCTCCGGAGCGCCGGTTCACCATCCCCGGGGCGGGCGGCGGCGGCGCGGCAGGACCGGCCCCGGCCCCGGCCCCGGCCCCGGCGGGCAGGAGCACCGCGCTCGCTCTCCCTGAAAGGTTACACGGCGCTCTGCCTCGCTTTGTCTTCCCCGTGCCCTTTCCTGGCAAAAATGGAGACATCACATCCTTGCCCAGCCCCGGCTCAGTATTTATGAAGGTTTTCTGACAAATAGGCAGGCTGGCCACGCATGGGTGACTGCCTTCATTCCGCACTTGGCTTGTTTACATAGGACCAGCACCATTTCCACGGATTAAACAAATCACAGCGAGAAGGAGACATTTATAATCCGCCAACGAGGCCACAGGCAGTTAAAAAATGTGTGCGTGTGTGTGTATGCTGTGAGAAAGAAAAATAAATGTTCATGTCCAGGGAACTGACCTTCTTCTTGGAGGGTAACTCAAGGGGTATAGATATAAATATAGGTTGTATATAATGTCTTACGCACAAGCCCAAAGTATGTATTTAATAATTATCTGTTATACCCAGTTATTGTGTACAAATGCATAGCATTAGTTTGCATTTTACGCCGTCCTTTCACCCGGAGACCCCCTCCCCGCGCTGCCAGAAGCGGCTGTAGCGCCTCCGGCTACACACAAAGCGCCGTGCCCGCACCGCCAGGCACGGGGACTGCGCTCTGGAGCCGGCTCGGACGGCGGAGCGGGCAGCCCGGCGCCCACGCGTGCTGCTGTGCACACGCGTGGGGACAGGCAGGGGGACAGGCCTCCCCGGGCGGCACAGCCCGCTCTCCGCGCCGGGCTGGAGGGGGCACAGCCTGCTGCCCGGGCAGCCTTGCGGGGAGGGCCCGAGCTCGCCCCGGCGAGTGGCTCCCGCTGGCACAGCCGGGCCACTACGTGCTCACCCGTCTGCTCCTCTGTCACCCGGAAGCATTATCAAAAAAAAAAAAAAAAAAAAGGAAAAAAGAAATGATGTAGGATCCGAAGGTATTTTTCAAAGTAAGAGCGTGCATTTTACGATCCCTCTCCCTCCATCTGCAGGAAGAGTGATGGTGCGGGGGAAGAAGCTATAACTGGAAATGTTGCCCTTTATCTTCTGTCAGCTCTCAGGACACTTGGCTGCTGCTGCTTCTCCGGCTGCTGCTGGGGTTTTTATGACACATGTCACCCACCTCGGGCAGCCGGAGCAGAAGGAAATTCCCTACAAAATAGCAATGGTTTCGAAAAAAAGGATCGCAACAAAATATTGAATAAATTCCCTTTTAATTTATTTGATCATTCCACATTACGGGGCTATGAATTGCTCAAATTTGATAACAAGTACTCAATTCAACTCATTATGTAAGTTAAATTAGACTTCGATAAAATTTCAGTGGCGCGCAGTGGTTCCTAGAATGAAATGTAATTTGCGCAAGAATTTGTTGTATCTGTCACAAATATTTCCAATTAGCGACCGTAATTATTTGATAGTTTCTGCAATTATGGCTTAAACGGGTGAATTTGGGACTGTGGAGGACCCTAATTGGCCTAAATTTGATATTTTGCATATTTGCATAATGAGGAAATTGGTAGAAAATTGTGTTCATTCATTTGTGAAAAATCCTATGAATTTTATGAATTTGAAAGCTCTGTTTGTGCAGACTGTGACTTTGCTTGCTGATCCCTGAGGAGCTGACGCTGAATGCCTGAATGGGCAGCGCGCCAACTTCTCCACCCGGAGGAGAGGCGGGGGAGGGAAGGGAAGGAAGGGGAANGGAGCCGGGACCCGCGGTCTCCACCAGCCCCCTGGGCCGTGCTGTCCCCCCCTCCCGGTCCCCGGTCATCCGGGGAAGGGGTAATCGCGTGGGGAAGCGGCGGGGGGGACGGCGGACGGGACGGAACGGACACGGGACTGGGATACTGATAAGTGTGCACTTGGTTAAATTAAATTGCCAAAGCTTCTCCTTTCAGTAAAAGTGTTTGATCTATTGCGCTGTCAATTTAAAGTGTTTAAGGAGAAGCAAAAGCATAGATTTTAAGATGCTGGCCCAGCACCCATTCATCATGCATCAGGGACTTTAAGCCTCGCGTTTTGCTGTAGTTAACATCTCAACTCTGGCACGGGAATCGAGGCAGGGGAACGGCCGCGCAGCCGGAGCCGGAGCCGGGGCTGGGTCCGGCCGTGCGCGGCCCGACGGACCCCGAGATACCCCGCTCTCCCTTGGCGGAGCCGGCCAGACCAGCGCCGCGAAGGAGGAGTCAGTGGCTGAAGGGAGGAGAGACACGGCCCTGCTAGCAGGCGGGGGTGGCGGTGGGGTATCCTCGCTTTATCGCCTTCCTGGACTACCGCCGGGGAGAGGCAGTGCGCTGGGTGATAAAGTTGGGAGATGACCTTTCCACTGCCTTTTCCCCCCCCCTTTTCCTTCTGGCCAACTTTAAGAAGGTCCCGAAGGTCACCCTATGAATGGCTTTTCTCCTTCTCCCTAGCAAGGGATCTTCTTTACCCCTGGTTTCCAGACCCTGGGCTGCACAGGCTGAGACAAGGTGCACAGGCTGAACTGGGCATGTAATATATTCCCCTGAAGAGTTTTACACACTCCAGCTCTCGACTGTAACTGCGGTTGGTTAGCACTCTCCCCATCAACATGGACGTGTATAATGTGAAGATGTAACAGGCTCTAAATGCTTAAGTGCTTTGTTTCACAGCACATTTTCAGTAAAGGTCAAAATAAATTCATCTCCCTTCAATGCAGCATTTGTGTTTGGATTCCAGAGCCGTTAGCGCAGGGCTTGGGGTGGAACTGCTATCAAATAATAAAATGCCCCTGTGGGTGAACACTGGAATTAGCTTCCCCACAGTCTGTTCTTTCATGGGCCGAAGACAATGCTATGTACACCACACATCTCCATTTGGTATCTGTTTGATGTCACTCTTTGGTCAAACCACTGAACTCTTCCATGCCTCCACATCATTGGTGCTGGAGGATGACAGTGGGTAGCAGTCCTGATTTGGAATGAACAGGGAATTAAACGATCATGGAGGTGAGGGGGCTAGAGGGCTGAAGCACAGAGTTTGAATGTTTTCTAAGTGATAGATTCACCCCACTCAAGACCTGTTGGAGGACACCTGTCCTGTGGAGACAGGCTGTGCTGGCCAATCTACCCTGGTCTGCTGTGGATATTTCAGCATCCCAAGCCACATTGCTGTAGAGTTCAACTTGTTTTGCCTTCCTCCAGACTTCGTTAGAGCTTTTATCCTCTCACGTATTGTTCCTGAATCTTTTCACTTCATAGTCCTTCCCCACCACCATTCCATGTTTTATACTTCACGTATGTCCCTTTTCCTGTAAAAAAACAATGTACTGGAAGATGTCCAGTTGTCTCACTGGACCCGTGTTTCTGGAAGACCAAATAACAGATCCATCTGATTCCCAGAGGACAGAACAGACCCCCAAAGACCTCCATGTAAATAGAAAACTAGACAGATTACCGATTTTACCCAAAGGCAAATTGGTGAACACTGAAATTGTGAACCTGTGCTGTGCTTGGGCCCTACACCCAGTCAGTTCTGGATAAATGAAGAAAAAAGATGAGATCTCAATAATGATGTTTGTTGCAGGATGCATTAAGGACACCTAACCTTTAAGCAAGTTTCTTGTCTTTATGGTGAGCTTGGATATTACTTTCATTTGAAACAATATTTGGAAGAATCTCATTATACATAATTGCAATCAATTCACTAAGAAATGCATTTCTTAAATCCTTTGATACCACAGATGCCCTGGACTTCAGCATGAGCCTTGAGACAGTGCTGGTGACAGACAGGTGACTCTGGGATGCTAAAGGCTGATTTGGGTCTTCTCAGCTTCTGCCTCAACACAACTCTTGAAGCAACTGCAGTATTCTGGGTTTAGAACTGCTTGCAATGGTTTGTAAAATCTGACCTCCCACAGCACCCATGGCCAGGTGTGTCAATGCCCAATGAGCAGGACCCTAACTTTCAGAAAGCTGCTTCTTGAACAGAGATGAGAAGCAAATGTCTGTAAAAAGAAACTCAAAAAGGGCCCTATTTCAGTTACAGCTGGGGAAGAGAGTCTAAAATCAGTAAAAAGTGCTTCCTCTTCCATGACATTTTTATTTCTAAGCTTTTAAAATATCATCATGTGCTTGCCATATCATTTGTTACTTACGTAACCTCAGTTCTCGAGAACTGTTTAACAAGTAAACACATGTGCAGATTATCAAGCAGGTAAAGCTCTTAAGAGTGATAGAAAAGTTGAGGAGGAGGTCTTGTGCTGCTGAATTTCTCCATCTAAAGGTACAGTCCTCTTTCTCCCAAACAATAGGGGGGAGACAGAGCTTGTGTATACACGTACACAGCCATTCCCTCAAACCTGAGAGCTGTTGCCAGATCTGTTTTTGCCCTGACACTACCCCCCAGGGCTAACCTGGGCTCACAGGGCTGTTGTGCATGGAAGCAGGGGCAGGGTGCAATGGGGTGAAATGCAGACTTGCTGGTACAGAGGAGTCTTCCCTGAAGGCACACATAGATAGATTTGTTAAAACTACTAAAAATGGGTATTGATGCCTAATTGACTTTTGCCTTTCATATATTTTCTATATTCTTTACACATACATTTGTAGCTCTGTAGCCTATCACAGTATTCGTAGCTAGCATTTTACCTACTCTATTAGAGAGAAAGACAAAATAAATTCCCCAGCAGCTCTAAGCTGAGGGTCCAAGGTTAGATTCTGAGGGAAGCCAAGGTTGAAACTAGCTGTCCGAGATACTTTTTCATAAACAAAGTTTAGTTCCTATCTTAAGGGAGGAGTTCAAAGAGAGTTGAACCGGGGAGGAATTGCCTCACCACTTATGTCTCTAACTGGGGACTTTTGTCAGATATGCTAATTGGCTAAATATATAAAAATTGTATATGCTTTATATTACATGTGCATCTGCAGCGTTTTCCACCTGGCAAATTGTGCACCTAAGGATCCTTATAAAGGTAAGCCCTTTTTATCACCTAACTGTGTCTGGCTCATGATTTTAGGACCAGCAAAAAGGCATCAGTACAGTAAGAAAATGAGCACTTACACTATGCCTTCTTTAATCTGAAAGCTACAAAGATGCTTTCTATCTAGTTAAAACTCTCTGAAATTGCATATGATGCTCAAAATTGAAGATACGTGCCCACGTTTTAGATATTAATGAGCCCATCCCCAGCTTTTCTCTATAAACTCTTCCAAAATGTTTACAAAATCCCATTGCTATCAGTGAACTTGAGGTTGCTTCCAGTTATGTGATTGTTTTGACCTGTGCAAGTCATAGTGTTACTGACAAAAGACAGCACCGTTCAATACCATGACTTCTTATAGCAGTTCTCTCCGTCACTTTGGAAAACAAGCTTTATCAAATCACTTCCATTGTGAATGCTGGAAACGAGCTCACCTCAAGAACAAGTCTTCCTGGGCATCTCTGAAAGAGTTACAGTGCAGCAGTGCCTGCAGAAGAATAAACTTCTGCTGAAACAAAATATTTTAGAACAGTGATTGCCACGTATAAATATCTGTTTTCAGCAAGTGTATACTGCTTGTGATTAAACCAGCAAATGGGGTATCATGCTGAATCAGAATAAATCAACAAGTGGGGTAGAAAAAATTGGGATAGTGAAGGTTTTGGTGAGCAAAAAGAGGTTGGAGGTTGAATAAGGAGGACAGCAAACTGAAAAAAGCCAGCCAAACTGGTGGCGTGAGGGATCAAGCAAACCAGTGGAGATAGCAGTTATTTTACATCATCCTGCAAAATTAATCCAAATTCCATTTGATGGAGCAGTATGTTGTAGTGCTTCTCTTCTGCTCAAAGTGGTTCAATGCAGCCACGCAAAAGTGTGACTCTCACTATAATATATGATATAAAATATTTAGGTTGGACATGCCATATCTTCAAATCAGAAAAAACACACAGCAATGTTTTCTCTTGAATTTTCTCCTTAGTGTCCATGTAGCACATTTGTAATAATTTCCTCCACCACACACAGAGGCATACTTCATACCAACTGTGAAAAATTGTGTTAAACTTGAGCTATAGATAAGATTATCTATTTGTAGGGAATGTGACTGATGCTGTAACTGTCAAAACCCCATGTTTTTGAAAATCCTGGTAATTCAGAATCTGCTTGAAATTGAGACAAAAATAAAAGGTGAAATGTATTAAATTTTAAAAATACATTTACAGCATTCACTTATTCACCTCCCCTTTCCTGTTCTGGAAAAAAAGAAGAAAAATATTCAGTATGCCTTCAAGAAACCCATTTGACATCAGAATATCTTCATGTGGGGTCACAGTAGGATAAAATATAGTTGCCATTGACATTTACTGTTCTTGTTTGGTGAGGCATTTCCTTCTCCAGTTTTGCCAAATAACCATTGTATTTACAATCCTGAGGCTATAATCTTTTGGATATTTAATATTACTGAATGTTTTTACTTCTTACCAATAATCCTAAAGACAAGCATCTCTGATTTAAATTCAATAGATTCTGTAATTGAAATAAATTTCAGTAAGAATATCTTGGTGGCCTCAAGCAGACTTTAGAATCTCTGAGTCCTCTTGTCACCTGTCCGCATCTTGTTTGAAAGGATCTTGCTTATGCTTACCAAATGACATTTGTATGTGTAGGCCTTGGCCCCCACGAGGTGTTGCCTGTGACATCTTCACTGGATGTGCCTTGTGAGCTTAAAGAGGGTGACCTGGAGGACTCCACAACCCACCCCGACTTAGGAGCCTGCAGAAGTGATGAAGGAGTAGATGGGTCTTCACCAAGTTGCAGCAGAGTAGATGTAGGCTTGTAACGGGGATCTGTGTCTGTAGAAATCTCCTGTAGCAGATGACAGGAACAAGTTCAGGAAGATGTGAGACACTCTAAGGTCATTTGGAACTGGTCACAGAAGGCAGAATTATCTTCTTAAAATCACAGGCACTCTCTGAATTCATCCATTCAGGAGCAGTGTTTGCCAGTGCCTTGCTTGTCTCAAAGATGTCAGTTCTGTTGACCATACCCCAGGAGTAAGTACCTTGCACATGGGTATCCCTTAGCTTTGCTCTGTGACTTTTCTCCAGACTACCAGGGGTAGCAGTGCATGAGGAACAGCTGTAGTTCCAGAGATTTTCCATCTGACTCTTAACTTCAAGAAAGAGCTCTGGTGGATGTAAGAGAAAGTAAGAGGTGACTGTTCAGCTTTTTATTTTAGGGGAAGAGGGAATAAGGGCACCTGGCTCTATGTTCCACTCACCTTCCCCTGAGTCTTTCCTTGGTTACTGAAGAGGTGGGGCCCCCATCCAGTGGAGTTGTGGCTGTGGAGAGCACATCTCTCCACTTCCTGGCAGGGCAGGCTTCTTCCAAAGGATGGTTGAGCATGGCAAGCAATACCATGCTGTCTGTTCAGAGCCAGGGGGATTCCCAGGGGGCGAGACTGCACCTCTCTTGATTTCTGCTGAGCAATTTCTTTCTGAGCAATAACTTGTCAATTTAATATAGGAAATAAAAGGTGTTGCAGAAACAAAGAATTATTTTCATCACTGAAGTTTTTGGCTGAAAATATTTGGATATATGACCAGTTACCTAAATGAACTCTCTCGCTTGCCTTCTTCTCCAGATGCCTAAGTGGTGGCAGATCCACCCACCATTTGCACTCTATATGCCTCCTTCCCTGAAAGGAAATTAATAGAAAGTGCTTGAGGCTCAGCATTTCTGAAAAATCAGGCTCAACTGTGGACTCTGCAGCCGAACTTTAATGGACTACTATTTAAAACATATTAGTTTTACAGGATTTTACTCAGATTTATTAACATGATGACAAAAATATTTGTGTTACGGAAGAAAAAAAAAAAAAAGAAATAAGGAAAAAATCCCCACCACTCAATTGGCTTGATTCATTTTCCTATAGTATCTCTTGCAGTCCATCTGCTGAAAGGTGAAGCCAAAATGTTTTAGAATTATGTTTTCATAGGGAATTCTCTGTTAATTAGTTATCTCTCTCTGCCATGTGTAGCAATGGATGAAATCAGCTACTGTAATTTCATGAAAGGCAATGTTGGACTGTTTGTTTGTATCAGCATAAACACTTTCTTACACACAGCACTCTAGTGGAACAGGAGTGGTCCAAATAACATTTTATTTCAATATAATGAGGACATACAGCTACTGCAGCATTGCAATTTCTTATTTCCTTGTGTCTAAAATTGTGGTCTTAGACTAAATACAGCAGAAAGATCTTATGGACTCAGATTAATTTTTGCATACATTTTTAAATGCATTTTTGCAGAGTAGAGCTTAGCTTACTACAGTTACTTCTAAGATCTTTTTATTTTTCTAGAATAAAATAGTCTTCTCTGCAGTTATATTTAATAGGCCAAAGTTCCACATCTTCTAGTGTCATGAACTGCTGCTTGCAGTTCTTTTAATGAGGACACAGCACTACCATACTGTGGAGAAGTGTGTTTTGTAATTGCAAATGAAATATTTCAACCTTTTTATCTTTTAATACCACAGAATACCCTGGGTAGCTAAAGACTGGCTTGTTTCCAAGGAGTTTTATTACAGAAGAAAAACATGGAATACCATTTTATATATTTTTCATGTTTGTAATTTTTTTTTTCTTGCAAATAATACTCTGTTCCTGGGTAGCAGGGCTTCCCAGCCACACATCCCAGTGTAAGTCCTTAAGTGAGTGCTTAATTGGCTTCCTCTTTTACCATGGAGAACAGGGACATGCTGTGGGTCAGGGGTCCATGTCTGCTGGCAGCCAGTGATCTGCACTAACCACAGGATAAATAACCACTGCTCTCTCCTAGAGTAAGATCTTCTCCTCCCATGCTTTGCTGCCATCACGGGAATGAGGAAAATGCACCATGAGAAATTCTTACATCTGTTACTCCCCCCTGGGGAAGTAAATGACCCTACATCTAAGACCCTTGACTTGGCCAGTATACACTCCTGGGTCTACAGGTGAATTCATACGATGAGAGATTCATTATATCAGAACAGGAATCAGCAGTATTATACTGAAAACAAGGGCTAATGGTGCACAGCACGATTTGTGCAACTAGTGATAACTTGACTTGAAAATAAAAGGTATTAGACCTTCAGCGTAAAAGGGATCTAAATCAATTTCATTGCTTTCAAGATGCCCTTTGTACATTTTTACACATATAGACTTGAGGTGGTAGATTAATTAAAAAACCAGTTTAAACCACGTGGATAACTTTTCAAGCAGTGTTTCCAGTTGTTAGGAAACATGTAGGGAAAACAAAAATAAAATTAAGAGTAGTATATCTTCCCAGGTAGATAGAGAAAATGCTGACCTTGGTATCTGACTGTGGTGGCATTTGCAATTTTCATTTAACATGTCCAAAGCCAGCAGCAATGCCTACATGATGAAGAAAGTTTCTCAGTGTTTCTCAGAGGAAAATGATAAAGCCCTGACTCAGCAATGGAGAAATCAGGAACATAAAGTAACACAGGACAGCAGCACAGGAGCTCAAAAAATAGGTGCTTTTAATATTTTAGGAGCCTTCCCCTTTCTGTATTTTTCTCTAAGATACGTAATGCCGTGGTCTGGTATAAGTCATCTTTTACAAACCCAAACTCACTGTTCCTGTAGCTGTAAATTACAGAATTAAAAAAAATCTGGCACAATGTATGTGAATTAAAAATCTAATCAGCTGATATATGTATGTGTGCAGAATCAGTGAGGCAGACTTCACACAAAAGTCATGTTAATTATGGGCTTCTGTGACACTCTAGGTGTCAAACAGTATCTGAGATACAGGAGATTTGCGAAGCAAACTATAATATAGTTGTATGGGGTTTGTACTCTCACATTAGTCCTTTTTCCTCCCTGTTCCTCCATTTCTGCCTGATTTCACCTTAGAATTGCCAGAAGACTCACAGCTGTTTTTTTATGTTGTTGCTGGAGTTGTTGTTGTTGTTGGCTTTTTTGGAGTCTGTCTAGGAAGATATAATATTGTGAGTCCCTGGATGTTAACCAGATTGGTAGCATTAAATAAACCTTTCCTTGCTGTAATACATCACTGCAGTAAAATGTGAGCAAGTGCAAACAATAAACAGTTAAAAAAAAAAAAAAAGAAAAAAGTACAACACTTGGTGTTTTTAAATGGCTAGACTTTAACTCTTTTCCATTTCTTTTCTTTCACTTTTTCTTACTGTATTTTATATAAGGTAAGAGCAGAGGTCTAAAGCAATAACAAGAAAATATGTTCCAAGATTTCTTTAAATGTCAAGAAGAAACAAACTAAGGGCATAATCCAGATGTCTTGTCCACTGGCCATGTCCCTTGTGCATTGTTCCTCTATAAAGACAGGGCTGTGCTCTGCTTTTGGAGACTGACATCCTGCTCCTGAAAAGCACAGCTACTTAAAACAGGTGAATTAAAGTTCTTGTACCAATCACAGACCATTCAGAGTTTTCTTTGAGTTTTTCATTAATAGTTACCTGAGATCATATTGGTAGAACTTTTCAAAGAGCTACCTGGCTGAATGTCTGTAGTGTGTAAATATTCACTATGCACACTGTGTTGCATACCTATGATGGGTCTAACCTTTTGCAGTGGGCTGATTTTGCTCTTTTGTTAGGTGAACATGTAGGTGCCTTTAATGTGATTACTTCCACGAGCAAATTTAAAAATTTGTCTCCCTGCCACTTACCAGGCAACTGCAAATTTCTTTTCATGAAAATTCATGCCAGTAAAATTGAATTACGTAAGTGATTTAGAAATGCCAAACACATAATTTAAAGATACAAAAGAGCATTTAAAGGCTCCCCTACCCATCCATCAGTCTATCAATGATAACAAGAGGAAGTGGCTGAATTTTGTTCCGGAGTTAGCAAAAGATATAATCTAAACTCTTTGGGTAAATCTTTTAACAAGCATTTCTGTTTGGTTTTTTTAGTGTGTTTTGAACGGTAGGGTTTTTTTGAAATCACAGAACAATTTCCTTAAAAAGTACTGGGAGTATTTAAGTTAGAGAACAGAGAAATTTGGCCCTGTACAAACAGATCTGTAGCTTAATGCCACAGATCTGTAGCTTAATAATGAGGCACTATTAAAAATTCATGGATTCCCAGATTTTGGGTTCTCACATACTAATAAATTCATCCAGGACTTGCCTTAGACCTTTGAATCCCTTCAGTGGATTATGCAAGAGCAGGAACAGTGTAAACATAAGGCTTAATACAGCATAAATACAGGACTTGATCCAACTTGTGCTGGGGTGGCTGTGAGCTTTGATGATGATTGCAGTGAAGGTAAGTTCATACACTGCATTAACAATGGCACTGTGGTTTTGACTTCCATGATGTATAGGCTGCATGATGTACAGCAAAAATCTCTCAAAAAAAATACTGT
>VZRO01005225.1:137006-259506 GCA_013397915.1 Daphoenositta chrysoptera | reverse complement strand
TCAGTTGGAAGCTGCCCATCTCCATCACTGATGTGGGCTCCAGCACAAAAACAAAATTTCAGGGGGAGGCAGAAAATGCAAGAATTGAAAGAGCCAGTAGAAAATGAGAAAGCCTAATAATAACAGAAAGGAAACTACAAAACTCTCTTCATCACTTTTATAATAAAATATAAACAAGCATATTGATTTAAAAACCTGAGCATTTCTGTCTTTTGTAAATTGAGACAATTGCACTCTTTTGCATTAAAAGATGTTATCCTTCCAAAAGAGCAAGTATGGTCTTATGCAACTAATATCTGCTAAAACGTACCTGACTGCATTGGAAATGTTGCAGTAGATTGGTATAGCAGAGAATAATGAACCGCTGCACCCCATTGAAATGTAATTACACAGCACTCTTGTTCTTAAACCTATAAGGTGAAAGAAAGATGAATAGTGAAAGTAAAAATCGCTGACCCTTCAAAGTTTAATTTACGTTATGCATTCCCTCGCCCTTCTGATAGGTTTTAGAAAGGTCATAATTTAGGGTATTTTGCAGTTGATAAATGATCTGTATGTTTGTGTTCACACGCACCGATTGATTTGTTATAGCCAAAATATTGTTTCTATAACAACCTGCAAGTCCTTAACTAGGCAAACAGCAGATGAACAGGAATCCAAGTGGGAGGTGAAGCGAAATCTGATCCTTCTCAGAGATGGGGAACAGGAGGAGGAGAAGGAAGAAGAGAAGGAGGAGGAGGAAGATAAGGATGAAGAAAAAGAAGAAGGGAAAGAAGTGATTTTATGGGGATAGTGGAGGATGTGAAAATGAAGGGGGTGGCAGCAAGTTGCCTGGCTCTGTCCTTGCCCTTCTTTCCTCCTACTGATTTTCCTCCCCTGAGGCTCCTCTGCCCTCCGGGGCCTTGTGTCAGCAGACAACAAAGTCTTTGCAACTCAGATTGCTCTCGCCGTGCAAAGGGCTGTTGGGGCAATTTTCCCGCCTTTCCAGCCTTGGATGAGGCTCCTGTTTCCGGGCCCAGTTGATGCATTATGCATCAGGGCTGCCGGCAACTGACAGCCCCTCAGCCAGCGTCTACTTGAAAAGCAATGGTGCTAATCAAAGTCGACACATTTGAATGTCCAGACACACACACAGAGAAATTTACTAATCAAAAAGTGTATTTCCTAGGGCTGTCTCCAGAGAAATCCGCAGGAAGAAATTGGAATAATTTATTAGCTTACAAGTTTTCGTTGACAGTTAGCCCAAGGCTATTTATCTCTGTAATAGAGAACGTCTCCAATGTGGCAAAATTGACCAAATCAAACAGCTTTGATCAGAAAATGAATCTGGCAAGGCTGTCTGTCTGTGGGTCCCAGGGGAAAGGTGGGAAACAAACAAAAAGATTTAACAAGTGGTCAATAGGAGAAAGAGAGAGAGAGAATTTGCAGCCTGGAAAGTCAGAAGCCTGCAGAAATCTTCACACACAAACACTGAAATGAATTACGGGAGGAATGAATTATGTCTCACATCTTAACATTTAACATTGTACTTGTGCATAATTGGAGCTATGCAGCCCAATGTGATTCTTGCATTGAGGTGATGATAAATAACTGCAGGAGGGGGAGAATGTTTTAACTTCTCCTTAAAGGAAAACAAAACACAGAGAATTCTATACCTTCACAAGAACACTGGTACCTTCACTGCAGTTTGCACTTACTGTCCATTAGTAATACCTGCTTTGCGACAGAGTCCCACAGACTCAGTATGTTGAAAGCCATCACAAAACCAACACCAAATTCTGTTTCAAGGGAACCAGAATGTGTTTCTGCTGTTTCACTGCACAAGTCAGCCGTTGTTTTAACCATCTTCCTGTTGATGACCAAGACTTTAAAAATGAAAAATAATAAAATGTAAGAACTATTAGGGATAAAATTAAAACAAGTATAGAGTTTTGATTTATGTAATAAATTAGACATGCCCTCTCTTGTAAAGAAAATTTTTACCCATCAAAGATCATCTGACAGCAGAGAATACAGAGGAAAAGGTTCAGGATGGCAATGAGAAGCTTTTACATTGCCGCAGTTCTATTTTTATATTACTTAGTACTCTCTGTTTCTAGTAATCTATGTGAAAGACCAGATAATAGTATCTATGAGTGAAAAACTTCATTCTTTTTTGGAATTAAAATGCTTTGTGATAATTAGACATAGATGCCTCAGATGGCCATCACATTATCATAATACATTCTCAATGCCTCACAGAGAACAGACTGAAGTGCTATATGCTGGTTCCCTTTTTCTAGGAATTGCAACATTTCTTCCTTGGTAGGAAATGGATTTATTTATTCAGATTCTTGTGCTACTTGCTTTAAGCAGGAAAAGGTACAAGTAATGTCTCTCTCTCCTAATAAATGTTTCAGATTATGTGAAAGAAGCAAAATTGCAAGCCATCTTAACTTAATAACAAAGGATCAGCAATTTTATTTTGCTTATATTGGTGAATTGAATAAGCAACCTACAAAGAGAAGCACTCAAACAAGTTGAGATTGAAAGCACTCCAGAAAGCAACCAGGCAGCCTAGTCAGATACCCAGCAGGAAACTGAAGGCGACAGGTTACCTTCTCACATCTTTTCAGGCCATTTTATGGGACTGTAAGTCTCCTCACACCTGATCTATATTGTTATATACACTTAGAGAGATCAGTAGGGAATAGTCTGGGAATTTATTTATTTATCACTGTTTGAGGTGATAAATTTATCAATTTGAGGAGGAGAGGCTGGCCCCTTGAATGTTTTTTATCAAATTCAGTTTTGAATGTTTTTGTATTTTAATATGGAATCTTCAATATGAGCTATTTTTGTACTTGGAAAAATGGAAACTTGAGTAATTGATAGTCTGAAGACGATTGGCACCATATAAGGTACATTTTGATATCACTGGGCCAGACCATGAACCTCTTCATTGTTTCTTAGACACTTGTGAGGCAAGGAGGACTTTTGTCTTACTAAGAAATTGGCAGTATTTTATATTTTCATTGTCATATGTTCCTAAATAGACTAAAACAACATAAAAATGGATTAATTAAAGTTTCTATGTCATATATCAAAGTTCAGCATTTTCACGGCCTGGCAATGTAAGAGGCAGAATGGCCTGAGTGGTAAAGCCAAAACACCCACGTTTCCAATCCCTCCTCTTCCACTGGCTTACTCTTTTACAGTTTACTGTTTTGTAGGACCCAAGAAACACGAATATTTCAGCTGTTGAACTTCCATGATTATGTCTGCAGTCAATATGCTCTTTAGGCACTTCGCTTCTCCTGTGAGATCTAGGTTTTCTATCTCAAGATGTGCTGCCTGAATTTGCAGATATTCTTTAAAAAGTTTTCCCTTTGCAAGTCTTCATTTGAATTTTCCATTTTGTAAAACAGAACCATATACTTTACTTTTACTTTAAAAAGCTGTGAGTGGTATACATAAGAAATATTATATGGGCCTTCACTCAGTCCCACCTGGAAAAGAAGAGCTTTTCCACTGGCTTTTGCAGAGTTTAAATCAAGACCTGTAAGAGCTAAGCTTTATTTTAGAAGATGCATTCAAGATGGTGGAGATATTCTCCAAATATATGTGATAGAATGGATCCTGATAAAAGACAGGGATAGGATTTATTTGATGAACTGCAGACATCTACCTCTGCTCTAGAGAAACAGGCATGTTTCAGGTTTGAGTCATTGTAAAGCAACAGTCTAAAAGAGGTTGGATGAATTGTAAAACAACCTTTGTTAACCAGCAGAGGTACCAGTATTCAAGGAGTAGATCTTGAAAGTTAAGCAAGTACAACTGAGTGGAAATTACTTATTATGGGATCAATATAGAGTCTGCTGATGATAACTGTATTTGCTTCCATACTTACAGAGACTAGTTAATGTAAGACTAGCTAGAATGGGATCACATCTTTAATTGTCTGGTAGACAGGTTCTGAAAGGTCTTGGTTTTCTATGTGCAATGTATTCAAAACTCTTGGAGGCAGCCCTGAAAGTCACCCTAGAGACCACCTTAGGTTTATCTGATTTGCAGAAACAGAGGCGGAAGGGTTGTTGCTCTGTAGAGTTTCCTGATCTGTGAAAGTGGGGAGGAAGGTGCACATCTCCTTTCCCTGGGATCCAGAGACAGGATGTGTGGAAATGTTCAAAACTGCATCAGGGGAGGTTCAGACTGGACATTAGAAAGCTTTTCTTTACCAGTAGATAATCATTGTAATGGTGTTTTTAGAGAGGTGTTGATACCCTAAGCCTGTCACTGTTCAAGAGGCCTTTAGACAATGCCGTTATTAACATGATTTAACTTTTGCTCGGCCCTGAAGTGGCCAGGCAGCTGGACTAGATGATCAATGCAGATTCCTTCAAACAGAAAAAAATTTTTCTATTCTATTCTATTCTGTTCTATTCTATTCTATTCCATTTATACTGATGCCTCAAGCCATAAAGCAGCAAGACTCTTGTAAGACTTTCAGTTTGATTTCTGAGTGCAATTCAAGATTGCATTTGCTAAAGATAATCTTTGGAACCCTGGATGACGTGACAGTCTACTTGAGGAATCATGCGATTCTCAAACCTTCAGATAACAGGTCTTCACTTTATTGCTCTTATTTTTCTGGATTAGAATAATCACTGACGTCCCACAAATTTCCTTAAATGAAATTGCTGAAATGCTTTGATCTAAGGAAGAGAGAAACTGAAGGAAAAAAAGATGCAAACCCAAAACCCAACCCAACTAACTAAAACAAACAAAAAAGCATCTCTGTGTAGAAACAGTTAAGAAACTTTAAAATGGGGAATGTGAATTAAAGAAAAATTGACAATTTTCTCTTTTTCTTCCTTTCACACCAGTTTTTTTTCAGAAACAACCTCTTCTATATAATCATGTTTGCAATGAGACTTATAACTGATACAGTACAAAATACGCAAGAAGTAGAATATTTGCCCTCTCCCACTGTTGGCAGCTCTGTCCAGCCCAAAACTTACCTGACACGTTCATCTGTGCCCCTCTGATGGAAGTGACATGGCCAGGACAGTACTGTAAATTCAATATTTTTAACCTGCAGGGATCCATTGACTACATTTTCTTTCTTGTCAGAAGAGAAATGCACATTGTCGGATACCAGCCAAAATGTTGCCACTTGGTCTCCTATTTTTGTTGACAGGAACTGCACTACTGCTTTTTCTGTTCCCTCCTGGACTGAAAGAATGGGAAAATTTTCTATGGATGGCCGTGTCTTCTTCCTCTGCATAAAAAGCTGATTTTTATTTTTAACCAGCCTGTTTGGAGCTTGGTGTTTATTTTGCAAATTAAATTAGTATTTTCTTGACAATATGGTATTTGGATTTCTTTTATTAACATTAAGCAGCTAACTCCCTACCCCAAATACAGAGCTGGGGTACACTAATCCATATCAGGATGTCCTTGGTGCTGTGTCCTAGGCTCTGGTGCTCACCAGAAAGGGACTATGGAAACTTGAGCTGGGCAAGGCTGGATGATATTGGAAAGGGTGGGTGTTCTGGGACTAGTAGGCCTGTGCACAGTTTTAATCTCGTTTTTGTTTTAGTTTACTTTGCTTTATTATGTTATTTTATTGAAGACGTTTCTTGACAGGACTTGCCTTAGTTTTTATTAGTTTTGAACAACTATCAGTTTCTCCCATCGTGATTTTACACAACAATATTATCTAGATAAATTGGTAAGTTATAGTAAATGTCTTAACTTATGTTTTGATCTGATCCACCTAATACTGAAAGGTTTTTAATAGAACATGGTCCCACATTGTTCTAAAACAATACTGCAGTTCTGAAGAAAAGCAACCTTAAAAATCTAACTCGTAGCAAATTTGTGATTTCTAACACGGGACATTCAAACAGACTTCAGTCAAGTCTGCTATGATCAAACACTGCATTGCTCCCAAGTTGTGAGGTTAGGGTTATTCCATACATCTAAATTAAATTACCAATGACCTCAACCAAATTATTCTAGGACTGGGTCACCAACCAGATCCTGGTAGTGTATATAAAGTCTTAATGCTTTTCAGACAACTCATAAGGGCATATCTCTGTTCTGCAACCTCTCTCATACCACACACCTTTGCCTTTCTCAGCCATTGTCCTCTATCAGGCCATGCAGTAAGGCCATGTAGTCTTTATGAGTTCAGCATATTCACAGAGAAAACATGCCATGATGTGGTTTTTATGTAAGTTATGTCATCCTGTGATACTGTGGTAACCTGGGATTTTGGAGGGATAGTCTTAATGTGGCTTGTAACTTAGTACATACTTACGGCAGACTTTATGGACCTGTAGGACTCTGGAAATGTCTTCTTTCTTGCTGAGCTGCTTTCCCCATGGAATACCTCTTTCTGTCTTCAACTTGTCATAGCGTCCAGACCACCCTGACATGACCCAAGCAGGGATTCCAGATGCTTTTAGTAACACCAAACTGTAGTGTCCAAAACCCTGTGTACATATAGGATCTCCCAGCTGAAGACCCTTGAGATCAAAATTTCCTTTCTTTCACATTTCAATATCTTATTGGTCTAATCTGCTTTTGGGTATGCTCTAAAACACAGATCCTGTACAGGAACAGAAGAGCACATTAGAAAAAAAAATAGAGCAAACCCATTTTGAAAACAATGGCAGAGCCAGTCCCGAGTAGACTCATCATAGGGACACAGGGCAGAGAGGCAGGGACAAGCATGCAGTGCTGGGCAGACTTTGGACACCCACAGCTCCAAATGCCCAGCCTTACTGGGAGGGCTTTTTACTCACTGGTCTTGCAGGAAGGCAGTGCAAACACAGCAGAACTCTCTGCCTACTCCTCCAGTGGCATTTTACAGGAAGATATTGAAGTTGCCTCTGGCATCTTTGACTCACTGTGGATTCTCATCACCTCTGAGACATGGAGTGCAAAGAGGTTTTATTTTATTTTGTAGGAATACAAAACAAAACAAACAGGTACAAAAGGTACAAAAGATAGAGACACAAGACCAGATGCTTTCTGAGTATGCACTTCTCTCTACGTGTTTGTTTTCATGGCATGTATTTCAGTAGAAGGAAAATGAATTTATTTGGCTCAACCTTCGGATTTGGTGTGTTTATTTATTTGTTTACATTTGTTTCCGTCTTTCATGCTGCTAATGTATTTCCACTTCATTAGCAAATGCTCAGCTCTTCATAGGTACTAGTGTTACATGAATTTTTTTCTAGGTATTTTTAGTCAGCTTCCTAAGTCACTGTTCCAGGAGGCATGCCAGGTTTACAGACTAGGTTTATGTTGGTATTTTCTTCATATAGACCAAAACAGGAATATTTGAGAGAAAGCCTCCCTTATAATAAATAAAGAGGGATTCGGCCTCATTCTATTTTAAAATAAACTTTAAAATGTACTCTTTTTACATGAGCAAGACTTCTTCTCTGAGGTTTCTCATGTACTTCTGGCAGCAGATGCTTTCCTGGCAGCTTCTTTCTCAGACGTTTGGTCATTATCCTCCAATGTCACCCAGCTAACTATCACCACAGGCAGGAAATCACTCATGAATCATGACTTCTGTGCGTCTCTAGGACCTCAGATCTCCTCTGACCTTAAGCACTCTCTTCAATGCCATTAAATAAATTAAATGTTTAAATTACCTATATTAGCTTTAATTGTATAATTATAGAGTCAACGAGAAATAAATCTATAAAGGGGAAAGTCTAATCTAAAAAAGGACTTGCCCTCACTTCGAAGTGGATGAACATGCCAGTGGAAATGATAGAGGCCTCTGTAGGAAATCAGCTTATATCAAGTTTCATCTACTATAATAATATGATATAAACAATACCAGATTTTTTTATCTGAGGGCAAATGTCCTCATGTTATTTCAATGTTTTATGATCATATCCAGGAGAAAACAGCAGCTTTTATGCACTGGGATGAGGATGTAGTGAAAGCCTTCCTCTGAGACACGCATAGATTCCAGGCAGAGGTCAGGGGAAGAGAACAACAAATAAAGATTCTAGTACTAGTAAAAATATTCAAAAATTTCAACATAAAGAGTGGAATTAGAAGTTTAATGTAATGTAATTAAATTTAATTAAGCTTGATGAACTCAGCTTTAAGTTGAACTATGCTCTTTCACAATGTTGATAGCAGTCTCTCATATCTCCATTTACCTGTAAGCTGTCCCCATGAATAAAGGTGTTGGGAAGATGAGTATCCAGATTCATATTGCCTAGGGATTAGGTTATAGGAGATTGTTGTGGGCTTAAGACTAGACTTTATTTCCCTTTGTATAGGGCTCTAGGTGCAGGGACGTCCCAGGGAGTGATGGGGAAATTGTGCAACAGCAAAGGCAACTTGCAGGGGATAGCAGGAGCTCAGTCCCTTGCGTTTTTAATTTCCCTCCTGCAGTTCAAGACCACCTTGCAGGATGGATAGGAGCTGTTGGAGCTCTGGGCAGGCTGGAGAGCAGAGGACCAAGTGGATGAGAACGATGTATCTTGTGAGAGCTGGCAGCAATACCTCTGTATTTTCCAAATAGTATTTGTCTTCAGTTTTCTTCTATTACACTGGGGACTGACTGCAGCTGGCCTCCATGTCTGAGTAGTTAATAAAGTTGATTTACACTGTTTATTTCTGTCAGGAGTCCATCAAGCATACTTTATTTTGCCTCTGGTAAGTCTCCAATTTGTTACTCTGTAGTCTGCTTTCCCAAACGCACAAATTCCATAAAAAGAAAAGCATAATTAGAACATACTGTCAAACTAGCCATTCACAAAGGAAAGCAGTGCATTTATTCCTTGCACCTACTAACAGATAACTCTGTTTATGTTGGCATTCCCTATTCGTTGGTAAAATATAAGTGGAAAAAGTGTGTAATGTGCAATTCATGGTGATTACAGTGATTTTGACTTAGAAGTTGGTGTGGGGGGTGCTGTAGCTTGGTTTGCCAATTGGTTTAAATAAAAGTTGTGTTATGGAGGTAAAAAATCGTCCTTCCCTTTTCTATGAGGTCTTTGCACCTTTAGGTAAAATTTCTCATTGAAGGGTTTCTTTATTTCTGTTAGCTCTGCTGCAGATTTTTGCTGATGGCTCTCCCTAGTGCTGTGCTCCCACCCTCCAGGAAGAGTGGGAGAAACATCTCTCAAAGAGAAAGAGAAGAGAAGAGAAGAGTTACCTCTGGCACCCGCAAAGCTGGAAATTACAGTAGCCAAGACATCCTGTAGCAACAGGGGAGAAGAAACTCTGCTGTCTCCCCACACCCAGCAGCTCCTGGGAATTAGGATCAGAGTTTTATAAAGACAAACTGTCATTGCATCACATATACTGAAAAACAAATTGCAGGGAAGCTGGACTATGAATTGATTCTCATTGATTAAATTCTCATCTCAGTGTGCTGGAATAGTGTGGAAGATCCAAAGGATCCTGTTGCATGACAGCTCTACATAAATCCAAGGATTTATGTCAGTGCGTTATGGAGCACCTTGGGAGTACACAGTTTTTGTCTCTATTTGAATATAAAACTGTGGCTGATTTTCAAAGAAAACATTAGTTAAAACCTCATTTAAGACTCAGGATCAGTAGGGTATGTCATTAGTCTCACAAAAGTCTTTCCAATGTCCAGAGTGATGTTTTTGGCAAATAAGATTATAAATGGAATAAGCAGATACTAAAAAAAAAGTTAACTTAGCTCTCAGAAAATTGGATTCATCCAGGTAGTTAAAATGACCTATATGCAAAGGTTTGCTAAATGTTTGAGATACTGTAAAGGTGTACAGGAGAGTTCACCAAAAGAATCCCTTTCTACTTGCATTCAACTGCCATGCCCAGGTAACTCATGGCCAAAGATCCAAAATGAAACACACACATATCTGAAGCCCGCAACAAAGAATGCCTAAGAGACCTCCAACTGAGCTCTGATGGAAACCAGATGCACACGACACCTCAAAGCTCTACCACTATAGGTCCAGGGGAACACGGCCTTCAGGAGACAGGGCAAAGCTGTGCCTTCATGCAACTTTTCACATCAAGCATGGTGTGAATCCTCATGAAGTCCCTTGGCTCCAACACAGCGAGGCCAAGGTGAAAATATCAGCTGAATTTTTTCATGCCAAAGCTGTACTTGTTGCAATTGTTTTAGAGGTTAGTTTGCTACCTTCTGTGGGAGCTGAAAGATACTGATAGATATCAATACCTGCAGGACTTTGTCAGAGCTCGATCCAGTGCTGCCACCCTTCACGTATTGATGGATACTTTCCATCCATCCTCATACTGCATTGTGCAATTCTCTTGTGCTGGGGTGCCAACAAACAAGCTTGACAGTGTTGAAGCTGCTAATGGATGAATTGGTGTCCCACCATACTGATCAACATTACAGCTCTGTTTAGTTGTCCATGAATTAATGTGTTATCTAGACTGCGTGTTTCCCAAAGACTCTATGGTTCTGCTTTTGTACAGCTTCTTGCACAACAGAGTCCTGGGCTGGTTTTTTATTTCGGGTGCTAGGTTATTAAAAGAAGTCCAGATATTCCATTATTACAAAGAATGGATACTAAGAACAGTGAATAGATTCAAATGAAAAATAACTGAAAGCAAAATGAAAATCGTATTCTACAAAGATGAAGGAGCAAATGTTAACATGGTGGGGTTGACTAAACCTAACCAATAGTGGATGAATAGATCGTACTTTTAGCAAGGCACATTTGCCATGACTGTTTTGAGGATAGTTAACTACCCCTGTGGGAGATGAAAAATGATGATATATATATGTATCAATACTAGCAAGACACTGTGAAAAAAAGGCTTATTTTATTTTTCAAGGGAAAAATCTTGTTTTCACTGCAATTTAAAAAACCCCAGAATGCTTGAACATTTAAGGTTCTAAAAAGATACAGGATAAAGACAACAATGCTGTCATCAACCTCTCACAAATTCAAATGTTCTGGGATTTACTCAGCTTCTCAAGAAAATGGCAGTCTCAAATGAACTTGCTTATAAGTACTTGCTTATTTTAAAAAAGGTAGATTTGGAAAAGATACATCAGAATTTTGTCTGGAACAATTAGGTAAATATGAGTTATTGGCAGTCAGAAAATCCATGGATATTTTTTGCTCATTTCTGTGTCTGGTGGTGGTGAAATAATTAATGAAGGCAAAGGTTGCTTTTGTTCTGGAAAAAATTACTTGCTGCATTACTTTTGTTCCAGTTTTGTGTGACAAAGAGCATCTTTTATTGTGTATTGTGTTTTTGTGGTTTGAGCTCTGCAATAGAACTTTTTCAGTCTTGGTAAGTTCAGTTAAGTCTGAAGTGAAAGTCACTTTGGAACATCTCTAACTTGTATGATTGCTCACTTAACTGATCACCAAAGGACTTCTTGGTGCTGGAAGCTCCACAGAAGGCAGATTCTCCAACTCAAACTGGCTTTTCCTGAATTAGTTCAGTAATGAGTTAAACTCAAATAAAGAGAATTTTTTGCATCATGGAGAGAGGTTCTGTGAACAGGAAAAGGATGAAGAAAAGGGATTTCCACAGACAAGAATAGATGATCACTTAAGGCAACAAAGCTGAAGGGCAGAATCCGTATGCATGAGTGTCTGTGTGAGAAGTCCATAAGTGAAAGACAAATAGAGAGGGAGAATGAGATGGTATATTGAGGACAGTAAACCAGATTGATGATGTGCACATACCAAAACTCCACTAGGAAAACCACTTTGATTTGCCCATTTTTCCCTTTTCTAAATTGCTCAACACTGAGTATTGCCAGTTTCAAATCTGTGAAAATTTGGCTGACTGATAAAAGTATGTTGGTAGATCTTTGTCAGAGCCAGTGCTATTTCTGGCTAACACCTACTCTACAAAAGTCCACCATTCAACCAACCCAAAATTCAAATCTGTCTCCAAATGGCCACTTTCCCACTACAAAATGGGAGACCTGAACAGCTTATTACTTCTAACATTACGTCATCTATGCATATGAGCAGAGAAATGCTTATGTGAAATTTTGTATCTAATGAATATTCTCAGAAAGTAAGGAGGGAAAAATAGAAGTTATGAATCATTTTAGATAAATTAATTCTGGAGTTCTCAAAGGAAGAGAGCTTAAAAAGAGATGATGTTGAAAAGAAATGCTGCTTCCACTCACGTTCTCTTTACAAACCTGTCAGGAAGACTTGAAAATCAGATGCTAGGAATCCAAATTTTGGAACACTTACAATCTGTATCTACTTCTGAAAATCCTGGCCGAAGTGTTTTCTTAAAAATGAATTATCTTCACCAATACAAGAGGTACTTGGTGTTTTAGTATTTTTATGAAACTTTATTGACAAAGCCATGGTATTCTAAATGGCTACTGTAGTTTTTGGCCCTGTGGAGGAGCAAATCTTCTTGCTCCCAACCCAAAAATTTCATAATACGGAAGAAGATTTTTCTGTCATCTTCCCCGGGACATGTCTGCTTTATAGTAGTCAAATGTCTAGGCTATTGTTTCAGTAATATTTAATTTTTTTAAAGAACAGACCTGTCTGCAAATTGAATCAGGAAAGAATAAAGTGCCCTTGTGCTATGACACTCTGCAGGATTGCACCACATCCAATCCATATGGTTTTGCCTCCAAGACAGTGATGTGATGTGATGTGATCATCCCTGTGTTTGCATAAATTTCCTAGGCAAGTTGAAAATGTACAAATTGCAAATGCAGAGAATACTGTTTTGTAACAGTGATGAGAAACCTGGTGAAAATTTAAACCCTCAGTCAAAAAATAAATGAGAGGTAAACTTACGTCTTTCTGTATGGAGCCTTCATTAGAGGCTTCATCCAAGTTTCGAGGAGAAGCAACCTCAAACTTGACTATCTTTCTTTGTTGGGATAAATGCAGACATTAGTATTTCTCCACTTACTGCTAACTTGTATCATACAAGAATTAAAATGCTACTTTATTGGTGCAGGCTTTTGGACACAAAGACAGACACACAAATCTGCATGGAAACCATCAGGACTGATCAATGGGAAACAAATTCTCTGTGGTTTGTTTATCTCGTATTTGCACCTTCTGCAGTAATATTAGACTGACATGTGCAAATATATAATTTTTAAAGAGGAGCAAGTGAGAAATGCCTTATTCTAATAAACATTAGTCAGTAATGACCACTGGTCAAACTTTTGCATGCTTTTTTGCAGGTTTTTGCAAAACTTCCTTCATCTTTTTGCAGGAAGGTAAGATCAGTGCCACACTGGTAGTCTCACAGTCCATCACTTCAAAGTACAAGGAAACAAAGGGCCTAAGTCCCAGACAGATTAAACCAGAAAGCCAAAAATGAAAGGAGGAACATTTCTGAAGTTCACTTAAATTACTAATACACTTTGCTTTGGAGCAGCAGCCTGTATGTCCTTGCTAGGGGAAAGGTACTGCTGGATGAGTAGGGGGTTCTGTATGCATACTAATTGTCTGTTTCTTTCATATATTACCTTTCTTCATCTAGTTTGTCTTTCAAAATTGTTTGATTTATGCTTTCACTGGAAAGATGACAATTAATCTATGTGGTTCACAGACTGAAAGTAAGAATTAAAGACAACAATATGATTTTCAGTGAACAGATCGACCTGGCTACTCTCTGAGAAATATTTGGTTTAAGTTAGGAGAATAGACCTGTCTTTGAAGAGCAACAGTGACAAGGGAAGTGTCCTTAACTTAGGAGAGATTTAATTAAACAATCAGAAGGAAATACACATGCAAAGAAAAATATTAAGCGTAAAATCAAGTTGATGAAGACAGGTTGAAACAAGAAGTTGCCATTAGCTGAGACACTAATACCTAGATTTGATAGCTGTTGAGATATGAAGAAACCTGTTTGTGCTATAGAGCCAGAAAGTAGACTACCTGATTCTTCCTGAATATTTATGAAGATGTAGCAAGGCTCTGTGAAAATATAATAAGATAATGGAACGCATTTGGGTGGTTTTGGCAAAAAGATTGTTCATTAATGTTATTGATGTACACTGGAAGACATCTGATGTGAAGTTCATAATTGAAATGTTACAAACACTTCAGCATATGGATCCTTCACATTCACTTAATTGCCAGTTTAGTAATAATTTTATGTAATGAGGAATTATTAATAATACGTGAAATACTAAATTGACGTAATCACCAAAAAACGTAATATGACATCCACTGTGCAAAGGATGTTACAATTCCAGGTGTCTTTGTTATATTTTAAACAAGTAATATAACTGGTCGAATTCATCTTTCAAAACTATTGACTCTATAAAGTAGTACTAATTTTTTTTTATAATGGTCTTTAAAGGTAAGGCTATTAATCAGATATTCTTTTTTTCCTCATCTTTAATATTCCTTATTAGCATCCAGTTATGACAAAAAAACTTGACAAATGATCATTAACAAACTGCCTTACAGTTTCGTGGCGCAAGTCCCGCTGTGAAATAAATCTCTGTGTGCTGGTTCTTTGATTATGTAGGCAGATACCAATACCCTGTTCAGATGGGTGAGAAATGGGGACCAAATTTATCTCTTTCCCAGTTGTAATTTAATCATTGTGGAAGATTGTGGCAGTGGGACAAGAGATCTTTTATCTCCAGCACACCAAAAAAACCCCTCCCTAAGTTTGCAATTACTGAAAGTCAATAGCCTATTGGTATGAGAAATGTACTCTGAGAGGACAAAGGTCCACAACACAGTTGTCACCTGAGTTGCCACACGGAGCAGGCTGAGCGGGCCGGGGGATGCCCGTGGCGGCAGGGCCGGTGCAGGCCGACGGGGCCCAGTGAAGTGTGCAAGGCCGCGCGCTCCCCGCCAGCCCTGCCTGCTCCACGGCTTCATTTCCCGGAGTCATTATTCTGACACATCTCGCGGGCAACATCTTCAGGGAGAGAAAAGAGCCAGTGTGAGTTTTTACTTAAACCGGGATAAATCAAGAGAAACCCTACTGGAGCCAATGACTTTCCATACAAACTCATAAGTGCGAGATGTAAACTGAAGCTATTAATGAACAACGAAATGGAAAGCAAAGTCTTCAATTCCAGTTCACTTCAGTTTTAAGTGGGAAAAAAAGGAATTGAAGTTCTCTGGTTCACCTGATCTGGGAGCTGGAATTGTGAGACTTAAACTTTGATGTGTAAAATTCATTGTGTGCACTTGTCCAACTAAAAAAATTAATAAACTAGAATTACTACATGTACCTTTATCTATTCTGCTCTTTTTTCATAAACCTTGTATCAGTGATAAACTCTGGTTTAAACTGAAAGGATAAAGATCTCTATATTTACTGGAAGAAGGCATTTTCCAAACATCATTTAAAGAAACTAGATGACAAACACAAAAATGTAAATTGAAGGTCAATTTTATTTCAATTTGAGGTGGACACTGCTTTCAAAAGTTAATAAGGTTTGGATAAAGTAGATCTCACTTTGTGCCCATGGAATGCTCCATTCCAGATTTTACTCTGACCAATCAGTGAGGCTTCACAGGGCAACAGTTATATGCAGAAAGATTCAGGACTGGAGTTTATTCATTATTTCATGCTTCCTTGGACAATTTTAAAATAAAATCTTACAATAAAATATGAGTTTTAATACTTCCAATGCCTTGTAAAATACTCAGTTATGAGATTGGAGCAGTTGCTTTCTGATTTTCTCGCTGGAAGATTCTATATAGAAATAATGGAAACTATATATTCAACAAAAAATACAACATAGCCCTTAGAGAGATCATGCATATACATTTCATATGGGAGATCAAATGACTTATTTGTATATCCCACTATAACAAAGCAAGGAATTTTTCAGGCTATGTAAAAAGTCTGTGCTCTTCGGGTGATATAATTTCAATGCCAGTACATATGCTATGATTTGATGAATTGCAATAATTACTATGTGCATTGTACTCTTCCCTTCTTGTTTTCACATTTGCAGATTTTTTTCAGTGAGTCTTACTAATGGTTTGTGTTTTAACCAATTTAATACCTCTTTTCTTAAAGCATTTAGAAGCATTTGTTTATATAAAGAAATTGCTGTTGAACAGGCAAAAAGGATCTATTTTAATATTTTAGAAATCAGCAAAATAGTATTAAGAAAAACAAAGCATTACATATTGTGAGAAATGGTACAACAGAGTATCTTATTTCATATAAAATGTATTAAGCAATGGCAATCATTTTAGGCAAATGTTTATTTTTTATTTGATCACTAAGCAAGAGAGAGTTTCATTCATCTTCGTTTTTGCATTTTTAAGTCCATATAATTTAGTTCACACTTGAGAAAGAAGCTGAATGTTCATAATTTTCCTTTGTGTATTGAGAAAGTGAAAGGCAAAATATTGTTCTCTTTTTTTCTGTTTTGTTTTGCTTCTGCTTCTGGCTTTGTACATAGTGAGGGAAGCATGATATCCAAGAAGGTATCTTGTCATTTACAATAAAAGTAGCAGTAGGAGATGGCTGTAATGTTCCTTTTCCCCTCATGAAAGAAGAGAGGAAGACTTGGAAAGGGAGTGAAAGTGTAACAGGAAGCAGTGAAATTTGAAAGGGGGAATTCGGAAAACTCTTTTTCAGATATGCTTTGATTCCTGGTAGACTAGAATTACAATTAATGCTACTTATTTTGTGGTACTCTTTTCCTCTCTAAATTCTCAGTCCTTAGATGTAAGATTTGTGTTCTAATTAAAATCAGAGAAGGATCCTCTTGCTTATATTAAATAGTCTCTTGAATTCTTCAGAGTGCTACTGAAAGAAAGCACCAACCCATACCAATTTATGAAGCCAGAGTCCAGCAAATTTCCTGCAGTCTTTTTTAACCTTAAATACAATTCTATAGAATATAGTAATAGAATGCATGAGGTTAAAAGTATATGCACATCGACAAACATAGTTAAATGCTGTGCATTTCACCCAGATCATCAAGAAAAAAATTTCTAAGATGACAAAAGTGGGATAGTAGGCACAATTTTCTAAAAGTGTAACATATAGTAATATAGGTAATAATAATAATAATAATTTAGGTAATATAGTTACCTAAAGTAATAACTATAGCAGGAGACACATACACTAGCAAGAATTAGTGATCTAGTCCTGAGGGTACCAAACAATCTCAAATTTTATTTGAGTTCGTGGAAACCCTAGGTGCTCAAACCTCTATGAGGCATGCCCTAGACGACAAGCTAAGAATTTAATCTCATAAGAAAGCAGAAACAATGAATATTAGCCTTACAGAAATGACAACATCACTGGGAGGTTTTTTTACATTCGAGCTGGGTGAACATTTGCTGAAAATTATCCACAGATACTGACTTTATTTCTCTTTGTAAGCTGTCCACAAAGAGATAGTAACACTGTAAAATTCTCAGCAGTACTTCTTATTCAAAATTAGTCACACACTTCTCCAGTGAATTTTCTCTTCAAAATCTGCTTTTGCTGAATATTTGAGCTAGCATTCACTTTTTCATGAGTTATTCATACTAATAAAGCTTGAGCACTCAAGTGTTCCTGGAAAGCAAACGTGAAAGCATTGCAAACATGGTCTAATTGAAATCCACTTTCCACTTTGAGCAAATATTCGCAGAACATTTTTCCTACTATTTACTGCACTTTAGTTGACATTATGGGCTAAAATCTCACTGATATACACTAAAGAAAGACGTCAGAGCAGAACCCTCTTCAATAATGCAGGTGCAATATTCCTGGAAGAGGCAGGTCTCTTGAACAGGCATAGCATGATTTAACCTGCTGTGTACTTCCATTTTGTTCAGAGGACAGCCTTAAAGGAGACTGTTCAATGGCTAAGTGAGCTCCCTTTATTGTTTAACCACACATCAAAATATAAGAACCCATGTTGTACCTCACTCTAAGCTCCCCTTCAGTATTAATCAATAAAGTTATTCATCTAGCTTCTTTCATAATTACCAGTGATCAGCTTATGGCTGGTGCTTAAGATAAGCTTCTTTGGAACACATTTGTTGCTGACATGAGAGGACACAATACAAGGAGTGACCAGGGGTGTAACTTGTCTTACATTTACAGTGGATAGATAGATAGATAGATAGATAGATAGATAGATAGATAGATAGATAGATAGACAGATAGATAGACAGATAGATAGATAGATAGATAGATAGATAGATAGACAGATGGATGAAGCTATTACCCCTGAAACATCTTGCTCCATGGAAATAGACAAAAGTCTTCAGTCCAATCCATCCAAACTTCCTGTACAGACATGTTTCAGTGCATCAGGAACCTCATCCTTTCTTGGAACATGATGGGGTCTGTAGAGCAACAGGAGCCTCCAGAGGGCAATTCTGATCTTGGTTGACCAGAATTACTTCTGGATGTGCCCGTCTTTCCCCATCAAGGAGAAGGAGACCTTTCAGTGACATAATAATGCCCGATGGATGTGCCTCAGAAAGTGTTGGTGTTGGGGGGAAAATTCATATCCTGTTGTCTTCAGCGTCAATATGTAAGAATTTCCACAGTCCTGCTATCAAACTCCCTTGTAAAATTATCTGCTTTGTATCCTCCTTGAGATGTACTAGTCTAGTGAGAATCGCTCATTCACGCCAGCAACTCCCTGCTACTTTGATTGCCTTTTAAGCTCATCTCCTCTTATTTACTCATTCATTACAGACTGTTAAGGGAAGCACTGAAAGGGATAGGAGATATTATGTCTCCTACAGAACTCTCTGAGGAAGAAAACTTCAAGAAAGTTTGTTACAAGTTGTATTTGTATCTCTCACTGTGAAGGCTGCATTGCTAGTGTCACAAAGCCCATTGACAGTTTTTGGGGAATTTTTTTGTAAACCTGGTGAGCACCATCTTTCCATAGCTTTGTGCATGCCCACTCTGGGTCACAGCTTCGCTGTTTAGATGAGTGTCCTTATGTCTCCCCAGATTTGTACTACACACAAACTGAAGCCACTGGCTGATATGAAACAAATAGAAAGTAATTTCCCCATAATCCTCAACACAATACACAACCTTTGCATACAGAGCAGATAATTGTAACATATGCAATTCACCCTTATTGTTGCACAAATTT
This sequence comes from Daphoenositta chrysoptera, assembly GCA_013397915.1. NCBI lineage: Eukaryota > Metazoa > Chordata > Aves > Passeriformes > Daphoenositta > Daphoenositta chrysoptera. Next base: position 240,464 of record VZRO01005225.1, on the reverse strand, counting down.
GTAGCTACCAAAACTTTTTTATTGGTGCATATATACTGTCACTCCAACTATATCCATTGACTACATGCAGTTAATAAAAATATCTCTACTGCAGTTGTTCTTCTTTCAATAGAACGTATCTCATTGCAATAAATTTTCTTCAACAAGGTTCGAGACATGAAGTCAGCTTTCTCTCTAGCTGTTTTTTTTTCTTTTGGGTTCTAAGTATTCAGTCCTTAAAAAATAGTTTCCTACATACCAAATAGTGTCACCCAGTCATTTTCATATAGTTAAATAAAGCACTATAGCTTGGATTTTAGGTCCAATGGCCACACCATGAGAATACAATTCATTCACTAATTAAATGCCCACTACCTCCATCACTAGTGCCTGCCAACTCCAAATTTATATTGCAAAGAACTTTCATTTTATATGATGCATAGAAAAGAAGAAAGAGAAGGGAAAAAAGACCAAGACTATTAATATGTAAAAAATTATCTCTTTAAGGTCAGGAGCACCTCAAACAGAGTCACTAGAAATGGAAAGGAGACTCTTCGGTTCATAATAATATTCTAATGATATAAAGAATAGCTCTGACTTTGCCTATGTATAACAACTAGCTAGTTGACATGCTTTTGTTGCTGTTCTGTAACTACTGGTTTATTGCCCTATTGGATGGGGGCAGAAAGGCATGTCAATTTTATGTGGCTTATTGTCAAAGTTCATAAAGCTAGATTAGGCTGAGTTCTTGTTATGCTTGCTCCTCCCTTGCAGCAGAACTACACACTATTTTTCCTGGACATAAGTGTGAAAATTAATATGAGTATTTATTTTAAGACTGGTTCAGTTTCAGCTTCCCTTCATCTCTGCTATTTCTACATATTCATACACACACCTTATTTAGTTACATTTTTTTAGAGGTTGTTTTTATATTTTTAATTGTTCGGTAGACTTTGGATATGTAACAATGGATAACTGTGCAATACATTAAATACTTATGGGTATATTGTGCCTTCTGTTATAATATAAAATCCATCTATTCTGGTTGATGGGTTTTAACCTCACACAGAATACTTTAAACTCCATTTGGACTTGTGCCTACAATCACCTTAGCAAAGTCTCTTAAGTAACTGCGCACAGCCTAATTAGTATGCATTATCAATTAACAAACTTAATAGCCGGCAGATTGATTAGATCCTCTGTTGCAGGGGCAGAGCTGAAGCGAAACAGAATGAAAAATCATTGCACGCATACACTGCTGCTTTGTTATTTTCTCAGATCCCCTCCTCCTCCTCCACATTCCTTTAATTAATGCATACATATGGTTCTGAATATCTTGTAAACTGGAGCTTGCTCTAACTCTTTAATAAAACTCACTCGTAGATGAGAGAGCCATAGTCCATGCCTTATTTATTTCTGGCTGAAAACATAAATGAGGTTTTTCCTCTCTAAATGGTGCAAGTTTTAGAGATCTGCTGCTTCTAAGCTGCTGGTTTTCACAGTGACTGATAGAGAAAAACAGGTAAGTTGGAGCTGTGTGTATCTCTTCAAATAACCCTTAGCTGAGAAGATGTTTCAGTCATCATACTCATGGTATGCTGACACAACCACAAGGTGGATGCCATTATTACTGTTATAAAAAAAAAAGCATAGCACAAAACAAGGCATGTAATTTTATAAATTCTGTTATACTGATGATCTGGAAAATAAGAATACAGGAAGAAAAGCCTTCCTATTTTGAAAGTAGGAATCATATTAAAAATTTTCACTGTCAGTTTTAGATAAAATGCTGCTATTAGACAGCATTTACATCCTCTGATGCAAACCCTCAAAGACTACTGAAAACAGCACTTACGACTATCAGTTGCTGCCTTGCAGTGGTGGCAAGTTCTATCCTTGGGCAAATCGGCCTTTGTACACTGAGAAAGAAAGTGGTTCTTACTACAGTGATGTGAGCACTAGCAGCAAGTTTCAGAGTTAATATCTATTTAGCATTTATATAGCATTTACATATGCAAATCACTGAAGAAATATGAGCTAATTAATCCACAAAACATAGTGGTTGGGCAGGTCATGTAATAGTGTCCATGATAGTTGATACTGGTAAATCCAATAAAGGTGCAAAACTACTTTCCCAAAGGCATAACACATGCTGTTGTCAGGACATAAATCAGTGCTCGGGGCTCCCTAATTCCCACATCTGCACTCCTGAGTGAGGTTGTGCTACAACAATTGTTACCATTTTCCTAACCACAGAGTCACAAACCCAATGGCTGATGTTGGAAGTGACCTCTGGATGATCTGGTCCAAGCCTCCTCCTTAGGTGATATCAGTTACCTGAAGGCAAAATTTCTTAAAGAATGGCTGCTCCTCTGAGTCCTCTGAGGAGCCATACCTAAAGAAGCTGATGGTTATAGCCTCATCTTGATATAAAGGCACTAACAGACTAAATTCTCTAGTTGAGAAAAGAGCAACAATTAAGGGTGGTGTGCCAAACAGTATTTTTCTTTTCCAAGTGAGAAGTTAAGCATGCTAATGCAAAGTCAGTAAAATAGTCTGTAGTATCTAGCAAGAGGAAAGGTGGTGCTTATCACTGGATTAAGACACTCTTTGTAGAAAAAACCAGAAGCTTGCAGACCCTACTGAGTTCAGGACTCTCTCCACAACAGGAGGTACTTCCTTTGTCTTGTTGGCACTTGAGAGCTCCTACTACTCCACTGTCCCATTGCAAGCCATTCAAAGACTTTCCATGTGTGTTTTTCACTCCAATGCCATTGATTTCTCTAGTCCACCACTTTTTTTCTTTTTAAGCATGTTAAGCATCCTAAACAAAAATGCATAAGGGATGTGGAAGCAGTATGCTCCGTACTGTCTTTGTAGTCTATTACTATGCCTTAGCATGCCTTTTATTTCCCATCCCCAAAAAGGCAAACACAAGGAGTTAGCAACTGTTTTAACTCTGAGGTGAAAACAAATCTATATGATTTAAATAAAACCAACTTAAGTGGAGCTAGAGACTATCCTCCTCTCAGGTCCTGCTGATGTCACTTGGGTTTTACATAAAGTGTCACACACAGTCTTATTTACTGTCTTCTCAAACACAACTGATTCAAACGATTTCCACTGCTATGCAGATTTTTNAAAAAACCAACCACAAAAAATACTGCTGTGTGTTTTGGTTTAAAGAATTAGACAATCTACAGAGATTGAGAAATGTAATTAAAATATTTTACATCAAAAATAAGCTTCTTTGGATTATAAAGAAATCTGAAATACTGTTGGAAGAAACTATAATATCTTAAATTTCAAAGATATAATGTCCAGCTGAAAAAGGCTTTCCTTATTAAAAAAAAAATTCTTTAAGAAATAAGAAGACTGAAATTCCTCTGAGTCTAGGTAAGGATGGAGCATTAATTAGCTGCCAGAAAATGGTCTCTTAACACTGCAGTAAGAAATATGCCTCTAATTCTCATTATGTGACCCAAGAGAGGGGCATTAGGTCTGTAACCAGTGAAACTAAAATGTGAAAACTTTTTTTTTTAATGATTGGACTACTCAGAGAGCAAGAGGTGAATAATCACCTGCTATCAAAGTATTCACTTCTCTGGGTTAGCAGTGGCTCCATACAGGGCCTTTCTCCTCACCTAAACCTGATCATGCTCTGTTCAAGATGGACCGTTTTATACAACATACAGTTTCTGAAAAAGTAAAGAGATCATAAAAAATAAAAGAAAGGAGCTCATATAGAAAAGTCAATGCAGCAACTTTCTATTATCTCTATGGGTGTTGTTACAGTTGCTTTACACTTCTAGGCTGTTCTACAGCTCTCTGTGGTTATTCATGTTACAGGTGTATTATTCAGAGTGTATCCTTTAGTCCCCATGTAACAAAGGCCCTCTGTGTCTCTGCATCATGTAAAAGACTTATTTTAGGTTAGTATTGCTTCTTCTTCAACACAAGTCTAACTCACAGTTCCAAAATAATCAATGCTCCAATAACTTTGTATACTTTAAAGTGTTTTCTTTTTGCCAGGAATCATCTTTCAAATATTTAATAAATATGTGTGATTTTTGTTGTCCTGTGCAGTACGTTACCCTTTACTACATATCCTTTTGACAGCTGCCTGAAACAGAGTATGGTATTACAGTACTCTCTGTGCCATGCTGGAGGCTTGAACTGGTACCCACTTCAAATTTAGTACCCTCTTCCTTTGGTCTGGTTGTTCTGCATGCTCTTTATCTCCTTCTTTATGCTACCACATCTTATTTTCAACTACTTTTTCCTACATGATATGATGTTACCGTTCATATTTCTAGGGAAAGATCACATCAATTCATATCTTCTTATATTTTTAAGGATTTATAATGCAAAAGAAGCAACAGGACATCCTTTAATATGGACATACTAAACTTGACAGGATAAACAACAACATACTCTTACATATCGGAGAGAAGACACATAGCATATTGCAAAACTATTTATCTACATTTTGAAGACACTTTACTACATTTGTATTAGTTTATGTCCAATGTTTAAAAATCGCAGCTGGATTACTCATCTGCCATAGCCCTAATGATATTAGTATTTTAAGTGCAATTTTTCAAAGTGTCTAGTAATTCTGGCTACTTAACATTTGGAAGGAGCCCAAATTTAAAAGGGTAGATGTTCAGCACTTTCTGAAAATTAGTCCATTTTATATGTCAAATGGAATTTTTCCTGCATTTCTTGTGGAGAATTTGCTCTACCTCTTCTACCAGCAAATAGACCTTGAGGGGAAAGTGGAAGAGATGGTGGAACAGAGAAAACCAGCAAAACTCACCAGCAGACAATATTAGACAAACCTCACAATTGGCTTCTTACTTGTTTTTATTCCATAAATTTGTAGTATGTGTTTCACCTGTTCTGGAAACAACTGCCAACTTCAGACAATCCAGGCAGACCGGCCACATGAGCATTTTTTTCCATTCAAAGGGCTCTATCAGGCAGCTGCAATGACAGTCAAGGATTAACCTTCTGTTAAAGAAACATACACCTCCAAAACTGAAGAGACACCACAAACTTGTTTTCAATGCTATGCTAAAACAAGACCAATTGAAAGAAACCCTCCCAGGTAATTATTTAAATTGCCATTCAGAGACATGTTCATATCAACGGACAGAGTTTCTTGCTGCTCTTTCAACACTCACTACAGCGGGAGCACCAGAATTTCAAGTAGTTAACTGAGCAGAGGTAATTCAGCGTGTGGTGTGAGAAATGCCGTTTTCTCTTCTCCTCTCCCTCCCAAGACCACAAACTGAATGCAGCTAGAATGGGGCCTCAACACTTTCCATGTGGCTGACTTTTCAGACATTTGAGAAGCACAGACCTCTCCCCTAATTTATTATTTAACTATGGCTATGTCAACAGGAATCTGTTTTCGATGATTGCTCTTAGGTAAACGAGCCTTATGAAGAGTAAATCTTCACAGGAACCTGAGCCCGCAGAAGAGATCTCAGCTGTCTTGCTGTCTTTGAGGAACTCATATCTGTGACAGATGTATTTTTGGACACCTCACTCCCACCACAACCCCCCATGATGAGGCTTTAGGAAAAAAGATGCAAAAAGAAACTTAAAGTTGCAGCATATCTAATTCTAAGTGGTCAGGAGACTGCTGGGAACATTTAAGCAGCTGTTCCACACTGCTATTATTGCGATTTAGAAGAAAAGTGTACCTCAGAACTTCCCTTACATAAAAACATGTTCAAGCCATATGATCATGACTGAAAAGCCTACAACCAAAGTTTCCTCTGTGAATTTCATCTGTCTCCTTTATAGGAATACATTATGATAGATAATAATTACAAGATTACATACTTATTTCTACAGGAACCAGGTCTCATTCAGTGTTCATTATTTCTTTTATTCTCATAATTCAGTCTGTTGTTTTATTATTTACTATACACCATTCAAATGCAGCATTGCATACACTATTATTAAATCCCTTCTTATACAATACTCCTGTCTTATTTTCTTTGGGAGTTACAAACACAGATTTATTTATCTTCACAAGATCCCCATGAGGTGAGGAAGGGTTCTTGCTTGCCAGTTATAGATAAGGATATATGCCACTGAGGTTGAAAGCAAGATATGAGGTTATTTTGGATACCCAATTTTTTAAAACTGGGGACCTAATTCTTGAGAGTAAAAAATATATCCAAAGCACTCTATCTATTCATAAGAAAGTTCCCACTGAGCTTGGGTTCAGCCATAAAAGCTGAGTGTTGCTTCTAATCAGAGGGCTTTTTTTGCATATCCAGAAAGTGAGGGTCATGTTTATAATGCCCTTGGTCATATAAGGGCATTAATGTGATTTCTTTTTCACAGTATATGACCTAATGCAGTACATGGAGCTGAGACTAGAGTCATGGTCCTCATCCCTGTTTTTTTTTTCTTCTGTGATGCTGTGAATGAGTTAAGTGGAGCCAAAACAACTTATTCCTTCGTATTGCCCTCCATGAGGTGGATCCCTACCGACAAATGTATTAAGTAGTAAAGCAATCATAAAAAGTGAAACAAATTCATATTGGAAAGACAACCTTCTTCAGATATTTTTAGAGTATTTCATGTGCTCAGTTTTGTAAGAATGGTAATGCAATATTTATTTCACAATATGTTTAGTTCCACTAGACGTGACAGCAGCCTTTGCTAGCAGTTTTACTGCTGTAACCTTTTTTCTTTCCCCAGACAGATTCCCCTCTTCTGTTATTTTCCTCCTGTTTCATGCAAGTTCTTTGATGCAGAATATGCTTTGCTTCCTTTTAACTTAGTTGAATATGGAGCACACTTCTGAGTTGTGAATAATTCATACAAGGAATCCTTATTAAAGATTTTCTACCTGGTATCTGCAGAAGACACAGGAAATCATATCATCTATGACCTTGTGATAGAAGAACTGCTTTAAAAATTATTGAGTTATTCTGACCATAACCTAAATGCACTGACTTTTTCCCATAAGGAACCAGGAAATGCCACCCATTTAATTTTTTTTAATATGGAGGCGCAATCAATAATCTTCTTTCTCTTTCTGTGGGAGACCCTTTATTCATGATTCCAAGCCTAGCTAAATAATAGGTAGGCCAATGATTTATTTTTAATATGAAAATCTTCTTATCTATCGAATACTTTAGCCCCACAAATGTCAAGTCATTTATTCAATTGTTAAGGTGACTGCTCATTTTCCATATTTTCAATGGAATTATTTCCACTTCAGTGCTAAAATATACTAAGCTTGAAGTAAATCAATTCCCTCCTTGTGCTAAAAATTAGCATAGCACAAACTAATCAATGCTATCAAACACTAGTGCAAAAGCTGTGACAATAACCGTATCAGTGAGGAAGTAAATTGCTTATTATGCCAAACTGGGAAAAAAGCCTCATCAGTCACAAACCATCTGATTCACAGAAATACAGTCTGTGGGTCTATTGTTCTTAGAAGTGGGCAAGTTTGTTCCCCATGTTACTGAAATTACATCTCCTGTAGTAATGCATGGCGCCTACAACGTTTCTCTGCAGCAGCACCCTCCCCGTGCACCAGTGCAAACGCTCAGAAGTATTTATTGAGCCAACATTAGAAGGGATGCAGTAAGCTGCAGTGCCCGCTCTCCATCAGGCACCAGCTCTGGTTTGGTGGAGCCCTGCCACGGTTCAGACGAGCTGGGGAGATGGCGCTGCAGCTCGGGTTGGACCGGGAGAGCGGGACCTGGCGCTCACCTTTGCCTCCAGCCTCCCGCATGACTAAGAACAGCTGCTCTGCACCTCTGCTTCCCCATCTGCAGACACGGGTAAAGATGTCCCTGCTGACTAGTGGTGTTGTGAGGACAATATCAGTAATATCTGCAAAGCGTTCAGGTGCCTGAATGTAGGGGTATAATAGAAAACCTGTGTAATAGTTCATTAAGGCAGGGCTGCCTCTACGCCTGTCTAACAAGACTGTCAGCAAGGATGGCAATTAGTGCCAGTGACTGGACCAAGACCACCAACTCGTTTCCTCTGGGCCCCCAAGCAGCCATCTGATGATAATAATTTTGGGTCTTTACCAGGCAGGGACGGACATGAACGGATGAGCTAGAAGGGAGAGGTTCTATGTTCCATTACTAATATCCTGAGCTATCCAGTCCTACTATAAAAATTCACTTTTATTAAAAGGTTATTTCTGTCACTTGCTATAGTATCGCTATCATTCTCTGGGATAGAAATGATGAAAGATCATTTTAAATGTTATCAATGCAATATTTAAACAGCTTTTTTTCCCTCAGAGAAAGTGCTTTGGAAAGACACCCCCTCCAGCATGTGTTAGTTCTTAACTAAGGGCCAACCTTTTTTATTCTCATAGTTCCTTGCACATTGTAGGGAGAAGAAAAAGAGCAAATCTGCAGTATACTCTGCTACATTGTACTTCTTGCAGCCTGAAGGGACAGTTCTTTATTTATGCTTAATAAATTGTCACAAACAGAAGTTGCTGAAGTATGTGGATATTGATTTCTAGTAATATAGTGACATTGATATAAAATGAATGTAATTTTAGTATTAATATCTTACACTTTTAATAACACCTTTTGTCCCAGAAGAAAAACAAAACACTTTCTGGGGATCACCTTGCTCCCAGCTGTTGTGCTCTGCCTGTATTACGGTGTTGCATTTGTTTCCTTCAGAAAGAAAGTTCTCCACAACACCTCTCAGCCATTCACAGCTGGAAGTCACTACCAATGCCCAGATGAAGTTGTAGACTGTAGGAAGCAAATGTACATGTTACAGTTTTTAAGATCCTGCAGCTGACACCCACACACTTTAACCCAATCTTCTGAACAAATAACTCTTTCCTCCTTTCTGCCTGCAGAAGTGATGAATGCAAGCTAGCAGGCCTTGGCTTTATGCTCTTCTGCAGACAGGACTTCCCCTAACAACACGCATGGATTTCCATTACATTCTGATTCAGCAGAAAATTGTATCAGCAGCACCACTTGTGCAGCTGAGATTATCAGAGTAGTCCTGGGGATTGAAACACACAGCTTCCATTAAAATGGATTAGAAGTTCTTCCTGGAAATGGACCTTCAAGTCACAGGACCAGTTCAGTTTCTCAGTAAGAGATAGAATGCACTTTGGGCAAGAAGCAGTGGTGGAGTATGAAGAGGACAACCACAAAACAGGTTTAGAAAATCAGGAGCTCCCTGCAAGAGAAAGAACCTTACCTTTTTACAAGAATATTACAAAACACCACATCTTACAAAGCCACTCTATTACGTAGTGTAATTACTCAATGTCTGCCTTTGCTACATTTCATATGCTGAAGTGGGGGGGGGCTGTTTGTAGTCCTCCTTTTATGCAGAACACAGGGATACTGATTATTTTCAAGGCTTCTGCTAAAAGGCACCACAACAGCATAAAAAATAGCTCTTTTTTAAGAGAGGGGTTTAAATGAAAACTTCCTTGGGCCAACGACAGCCATTGCTGTGGAAAGCAAAGTTTTGCCTTTACAAATATTAGTAAGTAAGGGAGAAAAATCCTTGATATGTGAATCTAATTTACTGCTGTGCTCTAAGATATAGTTAAATCATCTTGGTAATGAATATGCTAATGTGTGTTTTTTTAGATGAACTTAAACTGATGACTTTGATTGCGGAAGAGTAAAATTGTCCTATTGAGGAAAAATGATAGCAGCACTAAATCTAGTGTCTAATACAAAAATATAATTCTAGAGATCCTTTCAACATAAATGTCTTTAGATATTATGTGCAAAGCACAGCAGTCCCCTTAAGGCTCACTCTTGTAATCCTCAAGGCCCTTGGAGCTTGGTTTGAAGTGCAGTAAGAGCAGATACAGGGAGGGAAAAAATATTTATTCAGGTGTCATGAGTATGCATGCAAATACTTCTGTTCTTACTCACACCCTTGATCCATAGCAAAATTTCCCTATTTTCAGTCATAGCCATGGATGATCAGAGTATGGATATCTAGACAATACATCTGCAGAAAATCCTTTGCAACACAAACATTTTTGTTTTTATAGAAAAACCCACAAAACCCTGTCTGCAGCAAGGTGAGCTTTGTTTGATAGGGTCCACAAAATCTTCATGTTACTCGGTGCTGTTTCCAGACATCCCTGGCAGGACCACAGAGTTGTCATGCTGCCTCACCTCGTCCAAAAATGCCAAACAGCTCAGCCCTGCTTGAGAATAGTGAGAACGTGCCTGGTAACAAAAGGCACTGCCCGTGTTGGGGTCACCCTCATGTTTGGCTTGTCTTCCCTCAAGGGACAGTCCATGAAAATACTGGCATTCATCAACTTTCCAGCACATCTTACATCACAAGAAGTGATGGGTTGTGAAGAGACGAAACATGAAATGTTAGAGTTATACCTGAGCCATATAAAAATCCAGTAACTCAGTAAATTCTCTTAAAAATACAAGAAAATTCCCACATGAGAAAATTTTATGCATGTGAGTAAAGACACATGAGAACAAGCAACAGCTCATCTTGAGTCTTTTGGGCATTGTGTACATTTGCAGTCCAGAAGTAGAAGAATTTGATTAACCCTTCAGTTTTGTGTAGATAGGTCCCGTTCTCATCAGAGCACTAGCAGCACAAGGGAGCCTGGCAGTCTCAGAGAGAGCAGCAGTGAAGCAGCATGAACAGCATGAATACCACACTCCATGCCATCTTTCTTTGTGCACATGCAAAAGATACCTGCTCATGGTGCCATTTGCCTGCTGCCTCTCAGAGATCCTAAACTCACTCCCCAGGATGGAGAGTATGAACATTCACGTGGTTATTTATGCGACAGACAAAAGTGCAGTACAGGTAAGTATGACAGAAAGAGTTACTGAGTGAACATGTAGCTAATCAATGTGTGTGAACAGATCTGCCATACTTACTCATAAATGTGTAAATGTTGTAAGTAATGAACACACAAAATATGAACACACTCATTTGTCTACTTATGAAGAATCAATTATTTCCTTATCATTTTCTCTATTCCAGCCCATATTGCAGAGGATCATTTTGTCTTACTTCACTGAAAATATAATAAATCTTCAATACATCACCAAATCTAACAAATTAGTACAAATCTTGCAGTATTCTTTCTTTTCTAATCTAAAAAGGACATGTGCAAGACCAAACCTCCAAAGCAACCCATCACTTGCTTCTTAGTTCAAGTCCATTTAATTTTATAAATTCATTACTCCTTGCACATAAAATTACTTTCCTTGATGTTTTAAAATACACTTTTTCTGATTGCACTGCATTCAGACAAATATTCCCACAGAACCCAGACACAAACCCCAAATCTTCTCACTGTTAAATAAGAGGTAGATTTCTGATTTAATTTATTACTAGTATGACGGAAGTACTTGTAGTGCTTCATGTAGTACTGGACTAGATCTCCTCTGTTTTGCCATGTGTTTGAGGAGCTTCAGCCCCACAAATCTATCTCAATCTAATTCACAGAAATGAAGTCAGTATACATATACAGTATGTATATATATACAGTAAAACCATAAATAATATGAAGTCTACTTTGGCTCTTGCAGGAGAATTTTCTAAGATGGCTCTCAAAGTTCTCCAGAAAAAGGAATATTTGTACGAATTTAATTCAATACATTAGTATCCCTTAATGAAGTGTTGTATTTTGAAATTAAATATTTAATAATGGAAATCAAGCACATAACTAAATTAATGGTCATCCCTTTGGTACCTGTACACCTATCAAAACACCTGCTCTTATAACACAGGAAAATCCCTGTGTTTCCTCCCCATGGCAGAGAATTTTCTGCTTGCTTAAAATTTTGCATGCAGTATGGTTTCTAGCAGAACAACCCTGGCAGAGTGCAATCAAAAAAAATGGATTTTGTATTCTGATCTACAAACATTTTATAGTTCTGATCTCTTCTACAGACATGAGCCAGCAGATACATCAAGACTGTCTTCCACATAATGTGTTTTTCAATTTGAAGGTAAAAATTCTTGGAGAAAGGAATTTCCAGTTAAGTTTGCAGAAGAGTGCCCAGCATCGAGGCTGAGCTCCAAACATGATTATACTGCTTATCATACAGCAAAAGTACAACCAGGCAGTTTGAGTCTGAGCCAGGAGTAAGCCTTTTGATCTGTTCAGAAGTCATATGGCTGGCACGGCTTTTGTGCAGGCCCTGTCACATTCTGATACCACTTCAGACAACTGCATGTTGCTGTGTCCACACATGTGGAAGTGTATAATTCCATGCCCTGAAGAGGCTGGGATTTCTGCTCTTCCACAACATTGCTTTAGCAATGATGGCAGATTAAGAAATGGCATCTCCTCCTGCCACTGGCTGCTTGTCCCCACCTCTAATGTCACAGTTTGCCCTCCCTGCTGTTGTGCCAATACAGTTCAATACAATATGAAACAAGAAGGGAAGAATTAGAGATGTTTAAAACAAAGCAAGCAGTAAACCTAGAAATGTGGGTTAAATTTACTTGAGCACAAAGTATTTTTTGTTTCTTGTCATTTTCTCATTATCATCATTTACACAAACGTCATTTCTGGGATTTTCTTCTGTAATTGACCTTGGGATGGCTGCTGAGTTTCTTACTGTCAAGCATCTCCTCTCTTGCAAGTTTGTGCTGTGCTGCAAAATAAGTTCAGCTGCACATGAAGGATCTTCTGGATCTCCATTGTTTACAGCCTGATTTTGCAAGGGAAACAGGCACAGGTTTTAATTTCCCTTGATATGGCAGGTTGTAATTCAGAGAAAATCAGGAGCTGGTACACAAGTTGCAAGGTGGATTGTGCAGACACAGGAACAATTCCAACTGCACCAGGATTAGGGTCCTTAGACACAAACTCTGGATTTGTAAAGATAAAGGCAATCATGCACCTGTTAAAGAAGCATGTCTACCTAGGCAAATTATAAGACTTTGAGGTTAAAAAGCCTGCCCACCCTCTTTTTAGATCATATAGCTAAATTGCCTTTAAAATAAATACAGTTCTTCTTTAGACTGTATATAAATTTTATCTAAATTCATATAAAATTAATTGTGAATAAATTTCGTAATGAAAATGGCATTCTAGTAATAAAAAAAATCTAAAATTCGGTGTGGAGATATGTCTGCCTCTGCCTTTACATTTGTTATAGCACCAACAGTATGACTATGAAATTCTGTGCAGCCAGGCTTTCCTCTCATTACTTGAGGAAGAATAACACAAAACAAAAGCTACGATGGATTTCAGGCTAAACTAGGAACTAACCAGCTTACACTAAAAAAATTTTCAACGGTGACTTCAGTGCAGCTGTTTCCTGAAATATGCAAGACTAAGCTTGTGTTGATACATTGACAAACATCTCAGTTTAATTGGTCATCTCATGGCAATCACAGAGGCATCTTCTTAAGCACAGAGAGCATTTATATTTTCATGTAATATCAAAGAAATAACACTTGTCTACTGAACCCACCTCTAGTTCTTGCACCATGGTTGTTTAGATTGTGGCACTAAGCAATCATATGCACAATACTTTTGGCCATTCATAGCCTCTTTTCAAATAAAGGGAGAAGAAAAAGGAAAATAGTGAACAATTCTTGTGATAATGATGATGAAGTCCAAGACATTAATTCAGGAACATAAGACAAGCATAAAGCTTTTTAAATGTCCCAACATACTCTAAATTAACTACATTGCTTCAAAAAAAAAAAAAATCTAACCTTAAACACAATTAAAATTCCCTTTCAGATCAAGTCTGCTAAATAAACTCTCCATTATTCTCTCATGTCTTTCTTTTTTCTTATGAATGGGCATTGACTATTTGTACAACACATCACACAAGCAGTGTGAAGCATTAGCAGACCTTCTGCACTCTATAGTAATAAATGCACGAACTCGCATTTCAATGTGTTTTATCCAAAAATATGAAGAAACAGGCATTGAAATATAACACTTCACTAGTAATTTTCAGCCACAAAAACTACTCAATAAATTTGTTGTCAACACATTGCACTGGATTTTTTTTATATATGTGCAAGTTTCTGTTTACCCTGGCAAATCTCAGTTTCTTCTTTCACAATCTGCCTGTCAGAATATTCAAACATTCAGAATAAGTAATTCTGAAGGAAACAGAGATTCGGGAAGCAGACCCTACCCCCTTCAATCAGTTGTCACTCTGTCCTCAGGCTGAGATTGTCATCATTGCTACAGGCTTAACTCGGCTTGACAGTAGCTGCATTTGTGATTGTTGGTCTTCATCTTTTCTGGTTAAAGCCTTGGACCTGAGTCTTTGTTTTTTTTTTTATTTGATATTCATAAGAGATAGTAAACTTGCTAACAAAGTTTGGCTTCACCATTATTTAGAGTAGCAGCAGAAGATCCAGACTCCACTAAAGATCGTCTCAAGTTGATAGGAAGACAGTGAATCTCTTCAAGAAGAGCCTTGATTTTGCACCATTCCTCTTAATAGTGCTGAATTTCATGCCAATTGGCAGATGTTAAAATGTACCTTTTGTGTACACTATAGTAGGAAGAAGATTATTTCACATATTTAATGGGTCATTGAAAACTTTTTTTTCTTTTTTTTTTTTCTTCTTGGATGAAAAAAAAAAGGAGTTTGCCACATAAGGATGTGGCAAACTCCATTTTTCTGTCAGGTTTGAGGAACCGAACTTCTTTACTTGCTCAACCTGTTCATTTCCATTCAGTAATGCTGCTGTCAACTGTCAACCACAGTGTCTGAGCCCACACTGGCTTCAGCCACTTGCATTGCTGGTGCCAGAAACCACAGACTCAGCAGTAAGGATGTCATCAGCGTACCTGAGATTACAACATCTCCTTCTGCCAATGTTAATACCACTATGGCAACCATCAACAGCAATACACATTATTATTTCACTATACATATTGAACAGATGTGACAGCCTTGTCAAACTCCTTTCCTGGTGTCCAACTACTCCGTTATACCTTCTGCTGCTTTGACTACCCTTCTCTGGCCATGAAAAGAAATGGCACAAGTTGACCATGTGTGTAGTAAAGCACTTTTGCAACATCCAGAACTGGCCCATATTTCTGTATAACATACTAAACTAAGATTTTTAAATACAGTTGCTAAAATATAACTGCAATAGGGTTCCACCTCATTTTTTTTTTTTTAAATAATAAATTTGTGACTAAAATCAATGCAGATTATGAAGATTTTCACCAATTTCACGAAGATCTTTACCAATTTCACGAAGATCAGGATGTAGCCCAACTACGACAGAGCTCCTATTAGAGTCAATAGCTGGCTGAATCTACTTTAGCGGTCTTTTCCTGAGATGATCAACTTTCTTGAAAGATAAAGAAACAAAAATATTGTGTCACAGTTCTTGTTGAACCCTCTATGTACATTCACTTCATTAACCTCTCTGCTTAATTTTAAATGCCCAAGAATGTTCTTGCAGTTTAATTAGAAGAAACTAAGTTCACACAGACCTAGGGGATATTAAATGTTACTTGTTGTTCTCTTTAAGAAGGTTTTGCAGTATTTCACCTGGAGAAGACAGCTGGGGAACCTTAAATTAGAAAAGGGAGTTAACTTATCCCAAGACTAGGTCAGCAGAAGAATGAGGAATAGGCAAGAACAACCTAATCCAATTTTCCATCCATTTTCCTGCTCAACCACATACCATTCAAAAAACCCAAAAGGTTACTCAGTGTCTAATTTTGTAGGCATTAGCCTTTAAATCACAGCAAAGCAACTCAAAGAACCTGGGGAACGACCTGCCGAGTTCTGCTTCACCTCCACAGGCATAGGTTTTCTCTCTGAGGGCTTCAGAAGAAGCAACAGCTATGTAATAGCATGGCTTTGTCCTGTAAAACATACTGTGTGTCAGAAAAGGGAGTCTCCCAATGTTCTAGGCGTGATTGTCCTGAAGAAACCAGTGTTTCAGACAGCTGCTCTGATTTCTGGTTTTTTTCATCCTGAGTTTACATTTGCAGCAGGTGGAATTTTCACTGGTAAAAATGAAAAGCTGGGCAGACTTGGTGGGGCAGGACCTTCCACAGGTAAGGGAAGGTGAGAGCTGAATCCAAGGGCTAGATATAGATGTTCTATCATGAGCTAAGAATCAGGCGTTGCTGAAGCTAATATAAGTGTTTTATGTGGAAGAAGAGGCAGGCAGACTGTACACCCTCTCCATTTTTAAATCAATAACATTGTGGTGTGCTGCTGAAATCCAGATGCACATTTGCTTTTTTTTTTACCTTTAGGTCTAATCAATAAAGAAAAGGTGAAAAGGAAACGAACAAGGAGTTATGTGAAGCAGCTTTGATTCTCATTAATGATATTCTCTTCAATCTGGATAACATGAGATCCTTACTGGATCTCGTCTTCTGGAGATATTTGCTGGCAACCATAAGACTTACCTCCTTTCTTAAAAGGATTCAACCTTTGTGTCTTCTCAAGTCCATCCAAAAAAGTGATGACAAAACCTTTAGGTTTGTACAAAAAGTTATCTTTGGCTTGTTGACATAATTCCTATTAGTTTGTATTATGCAAGAATTTGAAATCTCCAAGGAATCATTTCCTGAAAGTAGGAGAGATGTGATAGCTCCAAGACTGATGAGTCATCACATGGTGGTACACAATACACAAAACAAAACTAGAGCATAAGAGTACAATAGTGTTTGAGCAGTCATATTCTAATATCAGCTGAATGCTTCTGGAAAAAAAACAGGATGAGTTTACTATTTTTAAATGACAAACAATATTTTATTTTTTTGGTTTACATTTTTTAAGTGACTCCTAAATACTTCACAGAACCATAGACTGTACATTGCCTAATCTTAAAATGCATCCAGAAGGACACATAAATAGATATAAAATGCCAATTAAGAAATAATGTAAAAATATTCCATCCTAAAACAAAAAATGTGCAAAGTCATTTATGTTTTGAGAAGAAAGTATCATACTGATCAAGACATTATAAAGACAAGGATGTTGAAAGTATGTGACAATCTGGACAAAAGTCTCTAAACCTGCTACTTCAGTTGTAGCTTTGCATAGCTATAGACAAAGCAGGTGTGATCAGGTTAATTTCTGCATTTGTACAGTTCCTTGGCATAGCGCAACACAACTGATTAAGAGACTTAACTCTTCCAGTATCTCCCAACTCTTCCAGCAGAGAGCTGTCGTAGACCAGACTAAGACTGGCTGGCTTCTTCGACAAACCGACAGCAAAGAGACAGGAAGGCTCCTCGTGCAGCAATTCCATGGAGCAGTTTTATTCCACTGCCCACGAAGAGGCTCCAGTGACAGAGACCCAGAACACTCGGGGTTCAGGTGTATATGTGGGGGTGGGGAGAGCATCAGGGACCAATGGTCTGAGGACATGGGCGGAGTTGGGGTACGGGAGCCAGTGGGGGAATAGCGAGGGAGGGGAAGGGAACAAGGAGCAGTGGAAAGTGGGGAAGGGAGAAGCTTCTGGATCAGGGATGTGTAAGGCAGCAAGGGGCAGGGAGGGTAGCGTGGCCAGCCAGGAAGCAGAACTGGGGAACATCCACGAAATGGAACAAGGCACCCCGGGAGAGGCCTTTTCCATCACCCCAACCCAGAAGGCACCAGGGCTTTTCCTTCCAGGGAACCACTGTGACTTCCTCGTACGGGCCCCCACAGAGAGCAACAGCAACATGCTCCATGCTGGCCTCCCTTCAGGTCAGGGTTCTCGCAGTGCTTCAGAGATTAATCACACCCCAGAAACACACCCGACTTGTGAGTATTTAGCACTCATTTCTGCCCAGCTGATCTAACTGTGTTGCAAATCCCTCTTGCTAAACACTTATGTCACCCGGTGTAACCCCTGAGAGCATCTCTAGCAAACCCCAGGTCATGGTATAGCTTTAAGCAGAAGTAGTTTCTCTGAATGTAGTAGGACCTCTCGCATCCTTAGCAGTGATACAACAGGTGTTCTCAGCGTCATGTCCATTGAGGGCCCCTTAATGGCTAGGGCAATTTGTTGGGGACCACATACAGAGATTCTTTTCATGTGTAACATGTTCAAAAGATGTCAGATGAAGAAAGCTCCCTCTGTAGGTGACATGCAAAACATTTCTAGGATGTAGGTGGCTGTTGGTTCTGCTCTGGAAGACCTTGGTATAAGAGGAGTTAAACCACTCAACAGTTGACATTAAATAATTAAGTACCTCATCAAAATAAAGGTTCATCTATATACAACTTCCAAGGTAATTCAGATGCTACTTGGTTGAACCTAGTAGAGATGGAGATTTTGTGGATCTCTAAGGCTAGTATTTTAGTTTCACAAAACTCGTTCAGGGTCTTTCAGATTTTCTATTCCTGATGGTTAATACTGTGTTCCCCCTCCACTAGAGATATTAAATTAAAGAAAAAGTACAACACCTTACTCTCTAGAAAAGAGGAAGTCTGTGCCATTTAACAAGCTTAGGGAATAAAGCTATTGTTGATTTAAATGAAAGGAAAACTCCCAATTGTTTTCAGTAATGGCCAGGATTTCACTTTCTAAAAAAATGAGCTTCTTTTACCTCAGGGGTAGTACTGATTAGGAGGAGTTATATAGGGTATATATCACCTTCAGGTTTTCACTACAGATTATGTCTATACCTTTTTCTTACCTTCACTCTGAAATTTGTTTGTCCTAAATCCTTTTTTCCCCTTCCTCCCTCTCTCTCCTCCACGCCCCCATCCCCCACCTTTTCTTTGGGTTTCATCCATTTTCCCTCCTACTCCTTTCACATCACCCCTAATGCAGCATGCAAACCCATAAAATTAACATTCCAATTAAACTTTCAAGCCCTCAGCATTTGAATAGGTTGGAACAGAGGTGAGCTATTAA
Source organism: Daphoenositta chrysoptera (assembly GCA_013397915.1). Classification (NCBI taxonomy): domain Eukaryota; kingdom Metazoa; phylum Chordata; class Aves; order Passeriformes; genus Daphoenositta; species Daphoenositta chrysoptera. The sequence continues at coordinate 221,639 of VZRO01005225.1, read as the reverse complement.
GTAATCCCTTTTGCAGACATGGTATAAAATGGTGGCATCAGGACCAGTGGGACAATTTCCCCAAGACCAGGGTATTCAGCAGACTATAAAACTTAGTTTTCGCTTCTGCTATCTTTTTATTTTTCCTCTCTATAATAAAATATGAGAGGAACTTCCTTAATTTTCACATCAGTGTTTGCAGCTCAGGACTCCATTAATGCACCCCTCTCCCTGCTGCTGTTCTCTGCCCTAGTTTGCAGTCAGTTCATTCTGCACTGATGTATATTTCATTGCCCAAGGCTTAATTTTGATTTATTGTCCATCCATAAATTAGAAAAATATGCTCTGGAATTCCATCCCGCTGAAAAGCTGTGCCTGATGTCAGGGGACTGGGTGATATTTAAGATGTCAGAAATACATATTGGATTAGTGTGCTTTGTTTCCCCACAACAGCAGGTGTTTAATCATAGCTGATGGCTGAAGTTAAATGCATTAGGACAGGATCAGCCAAGAAGATGGAGTTTTTCTAAACCATACAAACTCCAGATAAATAACTCAAAACTAATTGTGTGTCCACATCTTAGATACAATTTTATTTACTTTAATACATTAAACAATGAAAATAGACCCTGGCACTGAACTCCTGATTTAAGATCTGTACAAATCTTTGATGCTAATGAGTGAGTGGCTTTTGCAGGATATGTATGCTTCCTTCTTGGCCCTTCAATGGTGTAAGATATTTTCTACAATAAAGGTAACTAAGAAAGAAATACAAGGGAGTAAAGCAGTTACAGTGATGATACATTGTCATTTGAGTTTGGGGGTTTATTCCCATACAAAAGTCAGGACATGAATTTTTAAAAAATCACTTAATATACACAAGACCCTAAATAGCACAGACCACATTCTGCATCCAAGAGTTCTCTTGAATTTTCTTCTTCTACTGCTGAGTTTTTGTTTGTTGCAGTTAAGCTTGCTGCTCTGTTTATGTTAATGAGAAGTCTCTGTATATAGAAAAATGATCAGGCCTGGTCTTGAGCAATTTAGCTGGAGGCCGAAGAGAAGACGCTTAGGAGAGCAAACATTTTCAAGGTCAACCGGTGAACTGTAACAAGCCAGTGAGATTCATGGCGAGAATTGTATATTTTGACACAACAGCGATTTGATTAAAAGAGAAAGTAATGGATTTAAACAGTCGCTATGAGGATGTAGCCAGACTTTGTTAGCTTTTCGCAAATTACTTAACAGAGCAGTGATGGAACTGGAAATAGGGCTGTTTTGTGTAAGGTAAAGAAAAGAGGGTTACGTTTGAAACAGAAATAATAAAGGATGCTAATGTTTGGTGTTAAATGCATTTCACTTCATTCACATTGCAACAATTTCTTGGAAGTTTAGAACATAAATATTATAGACAGTTGTAATAAAGTTTTCTAATATTCAAAATACAGTTGCTGTTACTGCATTTATAAAACCACAGCCGTTTATGAATAAATAATACTCTTATAAATAATACCCTTCTCACAGAGGTTTTAGATCGCTTCAAAAGGCAGGCTGGGGGAGAGCTACTGTTCACTTCATATGCTGCAGAGAGAAACTGAGGCAGAGAGGCTCTGACTTGCAAAAAATGAGTGAGTCAAAGGAAAATGCATGATACAGAGCCTCATAACCCAGTCTTTAGATCCAGGGTCTGATTGTACATGATACGTAAGTGTGAGCTTGTAGTCTAATACTGGGTACTCCAAAACAAAGTTAGGCCCATCTTTCCAACCTACCTTGTATCTGTATCCCAGCTAAAGAGGGGATGCTAACATACAAGAAAAGATATTCTTTTTTTAGTGACATTGTGATTCTTTTGCCTTCCTGATTTAAAATTATTTTAAACACAATTTTGAAACCAGGGTACAAATTCAACCGTTACCACAAAGCAAACTCCAGTCTGTATGTGCCCCAGAAGAGACATTTCCTGCAGGTAAATTCCACTCTTCCTCAAAGTAGAGACTTACTAGTTTCTGAACGTTATGCAGAAGAGCAAAACTTAATGTTTATAAACACCATTATGAGCATTTCATCAGGCTGGATGGTTTAAAATTATGTTTACAGTGAGTGTCCACTGGAGACTCATACTCCAGCAAAAAATTATCCTTTTCCTTCTCCTGTTACTTCTCCATTTAATGTTGTTGACTTAGCTTCTTTGCTTATGCAGAGGTTATGTGGCTGAGGGCAGGTTTGCTTTACAAAATCCCCAATGAGTAATCAAAAATTCCTGTTGACGATGAAAGATCACTGCCTTACAATGGCAGCGCAGGAGCAGGTGCTGGAATCTTCCCAGGCACACAGGCTGGAAGGTAATATCATACTGGCAGGGTATGAGAGATGATGAAATGTGACCATAAACATCAGAATCATAATTTCTGTGGATGCAGGTTGTATTTCACAAGTAATCTGTTTAGAAAAAGTTACTGTGTTTTACTTAATAGGCATTTCTTAAGCTCCCAGTATTCAGGGTGTATTATCAAGCAGTGAGGTGAATCTTCCTGTTTGAATTAAGCCCACCTCAGGCCACACTGCCATCACAAAGAGGTAGTCCTGCCTTATTAAGTACCTTGTGTCTGTGGTCTCTGGACCAGACTCACCCAGACTGAAACCAGTTCTCTAATGTGGTTGAAATACAGTGTTTTTTGTGGTCAGCTGGATCACTGAGCCAATCCAGCTCACCACACAAAAACACAATCACCACCAGTGACCTCCAGGAAGCAGAGGGAACGTGTCACTGGGGTTAGGTGGGGCAGGGCAGAAGGGACCAGGCTGACCACTGACCAACTTTTCTAAAATCACCTTTGAGTTTGCTTCTGGTGCTTCAGCACAGCTTCAAGATATGTTCTCCTTAGTCTTAAGGCACAAGAAGATGATGATGAAAACCTGCTAAATATTAAGGTGGGTGAGAATCATCAAGTAATTTGGCTTCATTTTGCTTTGAAAATGTCTGTTTAGAATTAGTGTGATATTGTAGCTGCCATCAGCAGACAGGATTTGCTAATAAATACCGTCTGTACTAAGGCCAAATGAGGTTCAACTCATACTCCTTGTAAGGATTCTGTGGACAGTGAAGATGGTTTTTATTTTGAGGAAAATAAAAACATTAAATTCTCAATTTAGTGTCATTTATTCAGAAAAAATTCCACTGAATTGCTCCCAATAAGTAAGAGCTGGAGCATTTAGCCCTAATTCAGATTTCCTAGGAGTATTAGAGAAAGTAATTCACAAATTAATGCAAAATTAATTTTTATTCTAAGGAGTGGCAATTCTGATTTGAGACTGGAAGTCAAAATCTGATGGCATAACATGTTTAAATATGCATGAATAATAAATAACAGCTTGTCTTTAGCAGAAAAATAATCCAATATGGAATCTAAATATTTCAAATAACTAGTTAGTTTAAATGGAACAATATTAACAATAAGAAAACTCAATACCAATAAGAAGTGCCAAGAAAGATTCCAGATTATTCCTCTATGCAAAACCAAATACATCTGTCTTCACTTGATCTCCAAATTCAATGTTTTGCAGTTCAAAGCCATTGCCAAAGAGCTTCCAGTTTTTATGTCCTTTGACCCCTACAAAAATCATAATGTGCTACCCTTAGTATATGTAGTGGATTCCTTCAATTTTCACTAGTCTTAAAAAAATGTTTTCCAGTGGGAGATTTTGGGTTGAGCAGGATATTTATTAGGAGTCACAATTCCCAGTTTCTCAGCTCTTCCATGTATTCCTCGTGTGACCTTGAATAAGTCAACACACTTCTATTTCCATTGCAGAACGAAAGATATCCTATTTATCTCCCAGGGGCCTTATGTATCTTAATCAGCCAATATTTTTCATGACATTTTGAGATCCACAGATAATTAGGGATTCTACGATAATAAAACGTAAGTACTGTACACATCTTAGAGGCTGTTTTTTCTCCTGCAGCGTCTTCTAAGTCCAGTGGGACTACTGAATATCTGCACACCTTCCTAGTGTACACTGAAAGGAAAAAACTTGCTAAAAAGAACCCAAACCCAAGCAAGACTACCAAACATTTCTCCTGTTTCATTATCCAAGATGTCCTTTGAAGGAAAAGAGAAATTCTGATGAGCTCTGACCTCTATCTTTGCTTGTAGAATTACATCACTAAAGGAGAATGACCTATCATTTTGAAAAGGAAGCACAGAAAGTTTGATTGAGCTGGAACTCTAATGCAAAACTTAAAGTTAATTGAACAGGTCCTTAGAAAAGCTGTCAATTAAAATCTAAAACCCAGTAGTATCACAGGACATTTCTTTGGAGGGAATTCACTATTTGTGTGGTCAGACACTAGGTGTTTCAGTGAGATCTGTAATTAAATGATAAATGATATTGTAGTCTGCTATGTTTCCACTTGCTCTAGTAATAAATCACTGGGACATTGAAATGTCCTAGGTTTTGCTACCAGGCCTGCTTCTCCTGAGGCAGAACTTTGAACTATGAATTTTGTCCTCTGTACCAGATACTTTACACTTCATAAGCAAGAAATAAAGGCAAAGTTTCGTATGGAAACTTCCCCAGGCACTATTTATCCTTCAGAATTGTGGTTACACACTTTGTACAGCAGGGTCAGCACAGGACAGAAGTCTGGGACAGCTGACAGAGAAAACAAGGAAAGTGTTTCTGATGAGTCACGTATTGCATCACATCATAGTGCCACACTTAAAGAGATCTGAAAATATGCATCAGAAAGAAAACCATTATTAAGAGTGTTTGCTTCCTGGAGTCCTATCCATCTAGAGACCACGCAAATAATCTTTATTTCCACAATAAAATTAATCTGGATACCACATGAGCTGAGATGATGAAAGTCAAACTTTCGTTGTAGCTCCAAGCAAAAGCATCTTCTTCATCATCAGCTGGGCAGTTTGTCTATTTGTAATAACTGAATTTGATAACAACAATGCTGATAATAAAGTCATACCTATTATTTCAGACTGAAGACAAATAAATGACTGCAGAAAATGAAAAGTAAGATACATATTTTTTCTCAATTAATTTGAAAACTGTGGTACTATTTAGAGCTGTTGAAATTACAAAAGGAAGCTCATCACTTCCTGGATAGGCTTCTAAATCACATATGCAATCTTCTAAATGTTTAGTAACTAATGAATCTTTTATACTTCCTAGTGGCACAAAGTGTTCTTTAACTTTTATTTTAAGCTGTTCATGATGATACAGATATGGTAACACTAAGATGAGGCAATTCACAATTATGCATGCTATCCATTCCAAAAAGTGAGTAGGTAAAAGACACTACTCTCAGACAAGTCAATTAGGATAATCGAATGTCAATGGCTAATCGATTTATTAATTTATAAAAACATAAGCATACCCCCAAATTGAATTGTTTTTAGTTTAACTCATTTAATGTTCTAATTGCCTATCTACGAGTAGGTAATTTTGCTAGCCCCATAGTTTTTAAAATAGGGCCTCTGTTCCATCAACATTCTGTTGGCAACAGGCACAGACTACAACCACCTCTGCAGCAGGTTAGTTCTTATTTTTTAAAATCATGCATACAGCAAAATGCATTTGGCCTGACAGATGTGGATCTTCCAAGATTTCATTTGAAATCACATTAAATTTAACTACTCTGAGAATTTTGTCACAACTCAAAATATCATACCAAGTTTTTGGATGTCCTGAGTATATAACTTAAGCCAAAAATGTGGTTTTGAAAAAACCCGTAACATTTAGTTTTGATAAAAATCAAGCTAAAGTTTCCAAGGCTGGAAGGTGATTTTGTCAGTCTGAAATTTGACAAAATCTGTTGGGTTACAGCTGGATTTTGTTTTGACATTATTATTACTCTCTAGGAAGGAGATTCAAGTCATCTGAGAAAATGGAATTCCTTGCAAACAGAAATGGATACTAAATTAAAAATGCAATTCTTCATGCACCTCTGGTTTAACCTGACAGAGCATAAAAATTTCAAAGGAGTATTTATAGTTATTTAACTAAAGATTACAGAGAAAACACTGTTGTCCCCCACTCATTGTCTCTTACCACAGCTGGAAGTTGTGAGATCCCTAATTATCTCCTCTACCCACTGTACAAAATTAGGCTTCATAGCTTAGCTTTGAGAAGGAAGAGTAGGATTTCTTTCAAGGTTAGGCAGCACTATAGTGTGTTGGGAATGGAGAAGTCAGTGAGGGGCACAGATTAGTCTACAGAGTGAGTAGCACTTTCCTTCTTCTTGGTGATTATCATAAAATCATAGAATGATAGAATAGTTTGAGTTGGAAGAGACCTTAAAGACCACCTAGTTCCAACTCCCCTGTCGCTGTCAAGGGCATCTCCCACTAGACCAGGTTGCTCAAAGCCCCATCCGGCCTGGCCCTGAACAGTGCCAGGAATGGAGCATCCACAGCTTCTCTTGTTGTCTCAACACCCTCACAGGAAATAGTTTCTTCCACATATCTGACCTGAATTTCCCCTTTTTCAGTTTGCATCCATTCCTCCTTGCCCTATCACTACAGTTGCTGATGAAGAGTCCCTCTCCAGCTTTCTTGTAGTCTCACTTAATTGATTTTATTAATCAAAGACAGAATGTCTGTTTTGCACAAATATAAATCTGCAGCCATTCCACATCTACTTCAACATGTTGGACTAATCTATTTGTGCTTAATATATGGAGCTTATCAAAAGTCCATGATGAACTCCTGTCTTCATAGCAGCTGTTTTAATTTCCACAGATCCACGTCAAGTGCGTGTTTTGAAGAACCTCATGTACTGATGAAGACAAAAGGAGTGATCATAGGCGTAGAATGACTTCTAAACACAGAGATTTCATCTTGGAAAAGAGGCAAGTGAGTGAGTACTAGAGGCAAGTAAAATCAAGCTGATGAACTGATGAATAAATGAATACAGAATAACAAACAAGGTCAGACAGATCAGTCAGTCAGTAAGTTTAAAACAAAGTATGTTTTTACAGAACATGAACATAACCTGCAAACATAACCTGTTGAGGAAAGCCCAAGTATATATGTATTTAATAGAGGATTAGATACATTCATGGCAGGTAGAGCTACCAAAAGTGAATAAGTACATGGTTCCAACACATCTTAAATTTCCTACATGGCTGATTGCCAAAGAGAAGAGGGATCACAATGCTTGCCTTTATACTTTACAGAAGCAGGTACATATGAGCACTCTTGGAAAGCAAACTACACTGGACAGATCTTTCACAGAGTTCTTCTCATGTGTTTTACCTTAGCTAGTAAAAGTAGTAGTTTGGTGTGTAAACTGAAAAATCCCTAACCTGAAAAGTTCACAATCTCTGACCAAATCAACCATGAGAGCTCAGAAGCTTTTGCAAAATGGCAAGCCCTACAAATTTTCTTTCACAAGACAATGGTCTAATACTCTTCACCAGAATAGAGAGGAAGATGGGAACAGAGACATATCATTTAGGAGTGCCCCACTCCTGGTCTTCATGCTACAGGTGATCACTTTGCTGCTGGATCTTATACATGAACTTAAGGAACAGGGAAGGTAAAATAAATCTGGCCTGCACACCAGGACTAGTTTAAGGGCTCTTCTCCCAGTAACCCTTCTGGAACTGCTGTAAACCTAATTTGCAGTCTATGAATGTTGTTGTCCTGCCACTAATCTCAGGAGAAGCTCTGATATCTTCCGTACCTGCCATGCTCTGCTGATACTGTGGGGACAGTGAAGAATTCCATGGCATCATAGTCTGGCCTTGGGTGATTTTTCAGTGCTGCGACCAACCTTGCACTATCAACCCCCTTTATGGGTCTTCACAGGCAAGGAAAAAGCATTGTTCAGAAAGATATCTGCAGAACTCTGATTAGAGAATAAAGAGACCTGAAAATTTTCTATGTGCAGTCCTTTTCACGGCAAGATACTCTGCTACTGCTTAATGCCCTCCTTCCCCTTTGATTCTTATTAATTCTCACCCAGCTAGGTACATCCAGAAGGTGGGAATGAACTGGACTCAGTCATGTGCCTTTTTCCCAAACTGGAGCCTGTGCCCCTCTCTGGTTGTACCAGAAATTCTGAAGGAAAGGATAACATGTCCACAGTCCCTGCAAGTCAGGGGCATCATAACAGGACATGGGACCACAGAGTCTTTGGCTCTGTGCTGCTGCTTTCTCCATATTTATGTTTTTTATCATTACTCAGTTCAGCCACACAAGGCAAATTGTGTTTAATAAATTAGCCTAATGGATTCAGCAAGTGGTTTGTGAGCAGGGTGCTTCCTCCGGTTAAGGAAAACATTTATATTCCCTCTCCCTTTGCTTTTCATGACAAAGAGGGTAAGCAGAGGGCAGGGTACGGTGGGGAGGGGGGAGCCAGGCTGCCTGCGATCCCTGGGGCTGGAGACATCATCAGGGCCAGCCCCAGAAGGTCTGCGGGGAGCCTGGGGCGCCGGTGCCCTTTGTCTCCTCACCAGTGGCCGGGCAGCCCGGGGCTGAGGCACCTACCACAGCCTCCCTGGCTGGCAGCTCCCTCCCCTTCCCTGTGCTGCGCATTAAACTCTTCCAAAGGGGCCTCTCTAACAGCTCCCCATGAAATAATAATTCATTATGTCACTAGGAGGAAAGAAAGGGAGTGTAAGTGTCTTGATGGGATTAGCGTAAACCCCCGCAGAGATGATTTAGGAGCCGTGATAATTCATTTAATAGGGGCCTGGGGTAAATTGCTAGACAGGGAGATGTAACTGAACCAGCTTAGAAAGGGCGCATTACAGGTCTGTATATGATAACTGGCTTCATTAGCAATATTTAAGAGATTTCATTTAAGAATGAGTCATAAAATGCAGAACTATTTCATCCACCTGGTTTGGTGGCCTTTAGCTTTACTCTGTCTGAATATTAAATTGGAAATGGCACTACAGCAACACATTTTGGAAACTGTTCTTTTGGCTGTTATTTGTATGGTTGGTTTAGCTTCTCATTTGTTAACCTTTTAAAATGAGTATCATTGAAGCGGCTAACGGTACACCCAGAACTCAGGGAGATGAGGAGGGCTACAATGGCTGAGAACAGACTGCTGCAAAACTTAGCAAAAACTCCAGTTTCTGACTGCTGTACACACACAAGGGTCCAGAAACTGTCAGCAAACAGCAAATGCTTTCCATGAAGCTCAGTAAGCTAGCTCCTTTCCCACTGAATACCTCTGATTATGCAACAGCTTGGAGGGGTGGAACAACAAGCATGCATACAGACATAGTCAGATGGACTTTGGGAAGCCTACCATCCTGTACCATGGAGCTGAGGTTTGCCTCAAATACTGTTATTAGTAAATGCTGGGTTTGGGTTTGGAAAAGGAAAGATAGGTATGGTCGTTTTCTTCTGCTCACCAACACTTTAAAATCGGTAATCCTGAAAAAAATTTTGCTTTTTTAAAAAGCAAAGTCCAAATACTTCTTAAACATGGCCTAAATAACTTACTAGAGATTCCTACTCTGTATATGGATAAATATTAAATGGGTAATATATAACGGGTGCTTATTTATGGGTAAATACTAAAATTTATCAGATGAGGTTAGAGACATAAAGAACTTAATTTTCTATAGCCTTGCAACTTCATTAATTCCTATGGGGCTGGGAGACATAAACGATGGGAGAACTTGACCTGGCACTTACATGGTTTGGATGTGCGTGAAGAGATGTTCATTATTCACACAAAAGGAATTGTTCACGATTAAAACCAGTGTAAAGTGTTTTATTCATCCTAAATATAGGAATTCTGTACTTGTCAAGTCATGTTTCAGGAATATTTGTCACGAGTATTTATGATTTTAATCCTTTGGCCCATTAGATGCATTTTAGGAGTCAAGATGCATTTCAAGATTTGAGAGAATATTTAACCAAAAATTAGTCATAAGCGTACAAACTTTTTCAGTGCTCCCCTTTTATTTATCACTATTGATTTTTTTAATCACAGAAAACAAAGGAAATGCACACATAAAGAAACACCATCAGATAAATTACTAAAATAATTCTATCATAAACACGTGTGCTGCTTGTTCTTCTGCTGAAATATCAAAATGAAATAGAGATATTTTAACCACTGAATAGGATTAGATTAAGATTTGATGATCATATTTTATCTAAGGATGTTGCCAACTGAAATGCATTGTAATTCACTCTGCAAGATACTATCACAGAAAACAAATAACTGAATTCTTTTTAACCCTCACACAAAGTGTGGATGTATTAATAAACTCTTCTAATAGAGAAGGCAAATAATTAAATGTAAATAATAGAATAACAAATACAAGGATGTAAAACTAAAAGATGAACCAGATTTTCTTTGGATATTAAAATTTAGTAAAACCTCTTGTTCTGTCTGTCTACCACAGAAATCCCAGTGATATTAGCACCCTTTTTTTCCAACTTCAAAATACCACAATAAAGAGGTTGCACTTGATATTCTATTGTAAACCATTTTGAAATATAGCAAGCAGTATCTTTATCAGAGGTAGCTAAAGATATTAATAACCACGACTGTCAATTGTAGGAATAAGACAAGTGTTTTAATAAATCTTCACTAATACTCCATACAAATATAAAAGAATGACTAGCTTTCTCTCCTTTCCTTTCCCTAGTGACCACTGCCCGTTATGACTTTGAATGATTCCCTCTAATGGAAGACAGCCAATACTGTCCATTATTCCAGATGGTCAGCTCGGCTGCGAAGTTCTGCTAATGCTTCTCAGCATTCACACATAATTCGCCAGCCTTTTTTTTTCTTTCCTTTTTCCCTTCTTTTTTTTTTTTGTTTTTGCTTTATGTGATAATCCAGTCCAAGATCAGCCATCTAATAGCTGGCAGAAAAATCTGGGCTATCTTGCCTATTAGTTAAAAAATCCATTTTGGTATTCATGTTAAAAAGTGAACAGTGGTTTCCTGCTCAGTTCATATTAAAAGAAATTCAAAACAGACCAACAGCTCTGTAATAGCCAGTAGAGTAATACATTAATCACTTGATTCTCCACAGCTAAGAGGTGACAGGTAAAAATATAAGCAGACTTTGTGGGCACATTTTCAACTGGGCTGTACCTGCAAAATAATCCTGCCTGTTACCACAATCTGTACTGAACACAAACAGGATTTGGTCCAGTATCTTCCATGTAGCAGATGTTGCTTTTTCATGTATTGTGGATATTTGACATGCTCTGTCCTGATTTCTGTAAAAGCAATACAAATCATGCAAATATTTCATGCTCTAATCAGCAGAAAGTAGATAAGTACTGGCCTGTGCATGCAATTTACCAAAGCTCAACTAATTTTTCAGTTAGTAGATAATGGCTGGATATTATAAAGTAATGCTCATCACTTCACACAAGCAGCATTTGCTTAGTGCTGTTCTCTGTTAATACAAAGAGGCATTAGCAGACACTTGTAAATTTTCCTGTGTACAGCTTACATAAAAACTAATGACAACAACAACAAATGACAACAACCGCTCCCATTTAAAGGCATTGCACCTAGAATAAATATTCTAGGTGTCCTTTAGGACAAATATTTCAAGTGCTCAGACATCTTTCTGGTATGCCTTCTAGCATTCTTTTCCTCTGAAAAACCATGCTGCAGAAAGTGGGCTTACACACTACTTACATGATGTTCTGTAACAGGAAGCTTACAATGCTGCATTTCTGGCCTGAAAATTAAAATTATTTGATTAATTTTACACATAGCTCTATTAAAAACAGGCTGGTAATTTTGACACTGAATTGCATGGAATTATTCCAGGTTTTATCTTTGCACAGGAATACAAATTGGGCTGATAACTGTGCATTTCATTGCAACAATAACCACTGTATAATCGATATATTTTATTCCAGGCAATGAGATATTTCTAAATATTCAAGGAACATTCAGCTAGAAGGCACCATTATTTTTTTTTAAAATAAAATTGTTTTCAAGAGAAAAACTAACTATACATTTGATCTGCTGACAATTCCAGAAATTTTTATCCCTAAAGCACTCTCGGTACTTTCAATAAAATAAAGTTTAACTTGTGTTTGAAACACACATTACAAATAGATGTATAGATGAACGAGATATTGAGAAAAGGAATAGTACAGATTATGAATATTAAGATTTATATTAATCTATAAGCCTATTAAAGTACAGTAAAACCTGTCCTTCAGACCACCTTTTTAAAGATATCACCTCCCTGATGGGACCACTAAATTTCGGGCCAAATTATTTTCCCATAAAGAACAATGAAAAGAAAATGATTATATTAAGACTACTTCTACTATGGTTTCTTTTCATTGTTCCGCCAAAAATGATTCCAAACAGTAAAATAACATTGATTTTGACCTTGTTAATGAACCTGAAGAACTTCAAGGCATACTTGACCATAGATTTCCCTTTAAACAAGAAAAAACTGACATGTAGTCATCATAATTTCATCAACCTTGGCAGAAGAGATGTAATTTTACTGATATTTTGGATAGCCAGCTTGTCTTGATATTGTTAACGTTCCACAGGGACAAAAGCATGGGGTTTTTCATCATACCAACACTCTTAAATGATTCTGTAATTTGTATAACATTGATTAAGTCTTCTGAGAGTTAGGAATATTTTAAAAGGCGGTGTTGTACAGATTTATGTACTATTATGGGATTAATTTAATTTTTCCAAGATGTTCATCTTCCCTATGGTTGGAACTTTCCAGAGGTGTCTCACTGGGATTTCCTCTCTCCCTTTAGGAGGCTACCCCTCATCTGTGCAAAGCATAGACTGATCACACTTTCCATCCATATTAAAAGTCCTAGAGACTAAGGTCCCAGAGTGCTATGTCCCACTTTGATTTAAGCTGCTTTGCATAGACTGGGACCTCCAAACAATATCCCTGTCTGGTTTAGGGGATTTCAAAATATGAGTTGCAAAAAGCATGTTGGTCCACCACCAGCCACTATCTTTTTTATATTTTTACTTTTCTGCCTCTATGCATACACAAAATCCAGTGTGTCTTTGCTACATATTTTCCTATGTGTTTTTATCAGTCAGTGTATTTACATAAAATCATAAAACGTGCTGAGTTGGAAGGAGCCCACAAGGATCGTCAAACCCAGCTCCTGGCCCTGCAGAGGACATGACAAGAGTCACCCCATGTGCCTGCGACCATTGTCCAAGTTCTTCTTGAGCTCTGCCAGGCTGGTGCTGTGACCACTTCCCTGGGGAGCCTCTTCCAGTGCCTAACCACCCTCTAGGTGAAAAGCCTTTTCCTGATACCCAACCTGAACCTCCCCTGGCACAGCTCCGTGCCATCTCCTTGTGCTGTCAATGGCCACCACAGAGAATAACCAGTGTCTGGCCCTCTGATTCCCCTTAGGAGAAAGTTGTTGGTCTCCCCTCAGTCTCCTCTTATCCCAAGCCAAATTATTTCAGCCACTCCTCATATGGCTTCCCCTCCAGGTCCTTCACCATCCTCATAATCCTCATTTAGACACTCTCTAAGAGCTTAACGTCAATTTTATTCTGTGGCACCCAGAGCTGCCCCCAGCACTGGAGGTGAGGCCGCCCCAGAGCAGAGCAGAGCAGAGGGGACAATCCCCTCCCTTGCCCTGCTGGCCGTGCTGTGCCTGATGCCCCCCAGGACAGGGTTGGCCCTCCTGGCTGCCAGGGCACTGCTGGCTCACGTTCACCTTGCCATGGCCCAGGACATCCAGGTCCCTTTTCATGGAGATGCTTTCCAGGCTCTTGCTCTCCATTTTGTCCATACACGCCCTGTCCCAGGTGCATAATCCTTACTTTATGTGAAGCATCCTAACCACTGCTGTCACTGGGACCATGTATTTTGGCCTTTACAGCTTTACTAACAGCTTGTTAGATGGTTTTTTTTTTGGTTTTTGTTTAGATGGTTTTCTTTCTAAGGCAATGAAAAAACACAGTTAAAAACCAAACAAACAACCTCTTCCAAACTTGGACTACACCTGAACAGTAATTTTTTTATTCTGCATATAAGCTTAATTTTCCTGGAACTAAGCCAGGCATTTCTAATGCTGAAAAGCAAACCCAAAATCAGATCATTAGGACTATTATGTTACCACTTCCAGAGCTCTGAGTGGTCTTGTTTGGACTACATGTCTTGCTGTAATGGCACACAGGGACTTAGTGATCCTCATAGACAGAAGCAGAGAGGAAATGCATTTAAAGAAGAATTAGAGTTTGCCCTCATCAGAATTTCTTTGGCCTGTCAAGGGTGGGACATGCTCTTCCCACCCAGGTCCTGGTGTTCCACTCAGAAGAGAAAATGCAAGGGAATTTTTTGAGGTGTACAACTGTTTGCTGTAGTTCAAGTTGAAAGGCTCTGTACACTTCAGCTGTCTCAATGGAAAAACCCTTTCATCTGAACTGGAGGTTCTCAGAGGACCCTGTGCTGGTGACCCATTCAGTAAAAACTGCCCCTCTGTGGTTGGAATTACCAAAGGTGGTTTCTACACCTTGACTTACTTTCACTTGTCAACATGAGATTCAGTTAAATTATTTTTCTGCTAGATGAGGCACAGTCTACCAAGCTGCCACCTGTCTTTAACCCAGTGCATTTACTGGACTTGCTGTACCCTATTGCCTCCAATTCACAAGCTATTCATTATGAATGCTAATAGGATTGGTAGTAACTTGTCATTTGTGTTGGTAGTTTTGGAGCAGGAATGTTTCAAGTTAATGTTGTCACTAGACAATTCATACAATAAAATCACAATCCAGATCTGCAATTGTGGGAGTAGCTGTCTCATGGTTTGTTGATTCCCTGAGAGGCTGATCTGGACTCCTCTCCTTGCTAGTCCTTTCTTCTCTCCCCCTCCCTGTCTCTCTCTCACTCTTGCCACATGGTCCCACCACCTGCCTTGCACCATCTTCTTTGCTCATCAGAACCTCCCTCCTTTTCTTTCAGCTCAGTCACCCAGCAGAAAATCACCTCCTTTTAGCTGCATTAGTTTTCTGCCAGGTTGGCACACTGAATCAGTTCTCAGAGGAGCCTGGGGAGGGTCAGTGTGCATGACAAGTGCCAGAAGGGCCTGGCTGGGAGCAGAGGGAGAGGAGAGGAGGAAATGGAATGGGAGCAGGAACTTCCCTTGCTGGTGACTGTGGACTGGCTGAGTGATTGGCTGATCCCATCATGCTGAAGCAGCTGAAAATATAAAGGCACTTTAAAGGATCCAGTAATTGATCAAAGAGATTACTCACATTTCTTTGCGGATGTTCAAACTCTCTGGTAAACTCTGCTTCGTTAACTCACATTGCTAACCCTTCTAACCACAGCTTTTATTACTGAAGACAATAGTTGCAACTTACAGTTAGCAGTGTGGTGCTCACTAAACAGAGTGGTAAGAGAAACTAAGATTAAAAAAAAGATGACACACTGAAATTAAAGTCTGCAATTTAGGTCTTCCATGCCCAGACTTTAATTTATGCCACGACACTTTGTTGTGTGAAAATGTCCAGTAGAGCCAAGACTGTGTTCCTGCTTCAGCCCACCTTTCTGTAATGGGTGTTTTGGCAGAGTGATTTGGCAGCCCTACAGTACTTGAAAGGCTGTTTTTTTCTTGTGCTTTTTACACACCAGTACCCCTTTTTGTTCAAATGACATTTTCTTGAAGCCTGTAATAATTTAAACCAACCCTCAACTCATATTTGTCCAAACACATATTTTAATGGGATGTTTAAAATGTTTGTGTAGGCGTGTTAATACCCATCATGTATTTGGGCTAAAAAGCAAACCATCATTTTAATATTGTTTCATTACTAGTATTTGATGTGTGACACAAATTCATGACTTGTTAATGAACAAATGTCAGCGTGGCACAACTATTTCTGTTACAGAGCAATCAGTGTCTCAATAAGGGTTTGTTAAAGCCAGGGTTTAATTGTTTTTCCTTCCTCAACAGTTCAGTGAACTAAATGCAATTTATTGTCTTCTCACTTTTTTCTCATCCCTCCTGAAACTTCCCATTGTTTTCCTTGCTGCATCTGTACTGGAAGCCATGAGCATCTCTTTACTATTATCATGTATACAGCAAGATAGATGCACTTGGATGATTTATATATAAATAAAACAAAAACTCTTTGCCCAGAGGAGCCTACGATCAACTGTTTGAGTGCTGCAATTGCTGTCACGTGGGTGGGATTGCTGTGTCCATGTGTTATCAACTTGAAAATTGTGGCTGAAAGCTTTAATTCTGCAGTCAGCTCTGCTAGTGAGGAATAGATTCAGGCCCCAGTCCTGCAGTTGGCTGTGCTGGCCAGCAGCCCAGCGCCTTTGCGGAGCCTGGCAGCGGGCATCACCAGCAGACAGGACGACGCAGTGAGGTTCTTCACAATTGGATTTTGCTTGTTAGTGCTACAAATCAACTGATCTTTTTTTTTTTCCTGCCCCCTTTCTGCAGGAAGGGCTCTAAATTCTCATATCTAGTGGCCAGTTCCTGTTTGTGGGGGACACATAGGCATTTTTTTTGGGCAACCCTATTCAGAATGCCTTGGTGCAAAACACTCTGACTGGCATGTTTTGATGCTAATTGTGCAGTTCTCATTTAGGAAAAATTCCTGTTATCTCCTCTGGGCATTTTGCCCAAGTAGGGAAACAGGATCCATTTTACAACGGTCTGTAAAAACAAGCATCTTCCAGTTCTAACCTGTTTCAAATAGTTCATTGGCTATGAACAGATGTATGTGGATCTATATGGTTAAAAGATATTAACTGGCAGATTTTATGTAATTAAAATATAAAATATCAACATTACACACAGTAAAGAAAAGCTATTCCTTGATTTATGAGTCTTCGCTGATATATTGAACAGTATGGCCCAATATATGTGATATGTATTGTAGTAATTAAGTATTACAGAGTTGTATAGCTTTTTGAAACAGCAAAATGTAAAATGTGTATTTAAAGCCTTTGGT
Source organism: Daphoenositta chrysoptera (assembly GCA_013397915.1). Lineage (NCBI taxonomy): Eukaryota > Metazoa > Chordata > Aves > Passeriformes > Daphoenositta > Daphoenositta chrysoptera. The sequence goes on along the minus strand of VZRO01005225.1, from coordinate 204,708 downwards.
CACCTATTGGGAGTGATGTTAATTATGATTTGTGAATTATTTTCTGCTTGAAATCACAATCTTTACAATAACAATATATAGATTATGAACTTCTCAGAAAACCTAATGCCTGTGGGTAATATTTTGGTTGTTTAAGTACTGTCATTCTGGCAGAGCATTAATTTAGATTTTCATGCTCTAGTCAGCACCTTGGATGTCCTTAGAGTCTTAGACTTGGATTAAAAATACATTGAATTCATCAAGCATATTGTTAGCAAAATGAACTTGGGACTTCCCTGTTGCAAACCCAGTTTTATGATTTTCTGACTCTAAATGACCTAAGAGAAAACCAGAAATGTTTGCAATTTTGTGGTATAAACCTTTTCTCCCTAGCCTTGTGCAGTTTTGAATCTCTGAAATAAACTGCGTGTAAATAGCTATTGGACTGGTTTCAATATTGAAAATTGATCCTATTCCTTCTCCAAATACGTCAATAGCAAGGCCGCCACTTCCTGAAAATCATTAAGCAGAGTAGATCAGATATGCAGTTGGTTCGATCCCAGATATGGATATTTGAAACGTTTCTAAATGAATCTACAGAAAGTTCAAAGCTCACAAGCCCAAGGTCTGTCACCTGCACACAAAAAGATCCTAGCTACAAGCAGGGAAAGATCAGGATGCAAGAGAAATAAGGAGAATTTGCACCAAAGAACATTCTATTGTGGTACAAAAGAAATAAATCTTATGTGTATGAAAATCATAAGCTTTAAGATTTGGAGAGAGTTGTGCAATTGACAATCAAATGGAGCTTAAAGGAAATTATGAGGTTTTACACTAAAGTCCTGAAATAAAGAAAGTAATATTTTACAGCAAAAAATTGCAAATGTCAAGATTAAATCATAAGACTTTGCACCATTGAGCTACTAGCTAGCTCTATAGCTTCTTCAGTTCTTAACACAGGGAAAGACCAACTTTCATGGTCAATAAAACTTAAGAACTTTAGAAATACATTTAGCGACATAAATCATATATTTGTGACTTTTCCTCCTTCAATGGCTAATTATGGGGAAAAATGATTGAATATGTGAACTCTGTGGCTGCTGACGTATTCTTGCATTTGTTCTCGGTCTCATTTTTAATCACTTTTGTTTGTTCCAAGGAAATTATACTAATTTCTCAATTTAAAAAGAGGTGGCTGATGTAAATGAACAGAACAGGGTGGTTTTTTTGTCTGTTTTACCACGCTAGTGAGATCTTGAGTAGATACACCTTGGAACAAGCAAGCCAAACCAGATTCAGAAGTGGAAAATCCAGAGCTGAAATGCCTAAACTGCTTCCTCTAGTCCAAAGCTGGACAGGTGGCAACCCAGATTGAATCAGTAGTTGTGGGAATGATTTGATTCACAAACAGGGTTATAAAATTTTATATGGAGATGCCAGTGAAAGTCACAAGATCGTAGAGCAAAAGACCTTATTCACATAAATTACCTGAATGGCTATGAAGCATAAAGGAGATAAATTGAACAATATTGCCCATACTTAGTTTACAGGCATATGGTACGTTGCTTCACATGATATACATGCTAACAATGGGCATATTTGTGAATCCATAGAATAATGTTGATACATAACCCCTTAATAATTCAAAGAAGTAAAGAGTTGCCTGTTCTAATGCATATGAATTCACACATATGGATTATGCATTTTTCTACATAAGGAAGCCTTTTTTAGCTCAGAAACTTGTCTATCTTTCCTCATGCGGTATCAGCTGGTCTAATATAATATATCACCTTTCCTTACTTCCTTTATTACAGACACAATCACACATACACATTGGGCATCTTTATAAGGAATTAATTTTGGTAAGTGTGGGGGCATTCAAAGGGGGATATGGATTTCTGGAGGGGGAACCTCTGCTGGTACCTGGCAGTACAACACACATGGTTCACATCTGGCATGAAAACAAATTTTTCTTTTTATAGCTAGCTCCACACCTGTACCATATGTAAATACATATAACAGCAAAATATTTCCAGCCCTGTCTACCCAGCTGATGCATTGATCTCGGTGGATTCTGAGATATAAACTTCAATTTGGCCCCCAGTCACTTAGTGGACACTGCCACCAGCAGCTCTGACACCAGGTTATTTGTTGTTGCTGTTTGCTGTCCCTGTTTGCACATTAATCCAGTGACAATTAGGTGTCAGCGAGCGTTGTTTCTGCTCGCTGATAGCCTTGGGCTCTGCGCTTGAAGCCCTAATCAGGAGTGTAAACTCTGCTATATTTCAATTTGGAGAAGCGCTCTTCCGCTAAGAGGCCCCTGGCACTGCGATAAATAAAACGCCTATTTACTCTATTGCCACACTTAGACATCTAATGCACTTACTACCGGCCCCCTAATCATGGCCCACAGTTAAATCCGCCTATAAATCACTCCATTCTCATCCTGCAGATTAGTGAAGCCATTTTCCCCAAACCCCACAATGAGCACTGTTTCCTTTTCTTGTTAGTCAAAAGCGAGATGATTTTTATTAGGTTAAAGACAAGCTCACAGATGGTAAATTGTGCGGAGGGAAATAAGATGAAGAGTCCTGTGGCCCAGTGGGGATGGCAGGTGGGACAGGGCGGGCCTCGGCTCTGATAGGCATCATCCCACACTAGTGCATCCTACCCCGGTAGTGCCTCATCCCACGGCTCCAGAGCCAGGCGACATCTCTCCACACGTGGCACAAAAAGGCAGCAGCCCACACGTGTGATGAATGTGTCTGGCCTCAGCAGCCACCAGCGCAGGCGGCGGGGGAAAGGGGGTCGCCCACTGCTGGGTTTATCTGCAGAGGTTTCTGGGATGCATAAATGGGGCTGGCACAGAACAAGGTCTGGAGAAACAAACAGATGCCATCGATACATTCCCACCAGGAACAGCCCAGCTTTGTCCTCCACAGCACTGCTACGCACAGTGGGAGCAAACACACGCTGATGCAGAGCATTTAACACAAACAGCTTGGATCTCCTTAAAAACAGGACCCTCTCTCAAACCTTCTTTATACACCTTCAGAAAAGTAGCACTACCTTGTGTACAGCTGTTTTAGCATAGCCAGGCACCTAATGTAACTGTAATGAATAATACAATACATTTTGCATTTTTTTTTCAGTGGCTGGTAAGGAAGAGATTCTGGGTTTTTAAAAAGAGGTTCATTATTCTCAGCCATTCACTGAATAATTTCTGTGAACAGTTTCCAGTCTTATTCAGGTGAAATTTGTTGCAAATATCTGGTATTTTGAATTCTACCTGGGTTAATCGGTTGCATAGGTCATGCACTTGTCTGCATATCTTTGATTGAAGGAGCGCTGTGCTGAGATATCACATTTTCTGTTCAACAACTATAATAAATTCAAAATTCATTATCCATAAATATTCTGTGACATCTGCTTAAAATTTTGGCACAAGGTCCTGCTAGCAGATCCCTGCGTTAGGAGGACTAGAGAAAGCAAGCGAAACAGAGAAGCAAAGCACAGACTTATCAAAAGCCTCCAAGTGATTCAAAGAAATCATTGGGGGATCCTTTTATTTTCGCAGCATTAGTCTGTTACCCTTGATATGTGGCAGAATCGCATCCCCTTTCTGGGTAGGGAAGCTTTCACATTGCACGTTCGTGTAAAAGCCATCCAGAGGGATGTCAGAGATTTACATCACCCACGGAACACGATTTACATCACATGTGGACATGCACCCATATGGGCCATTGAGGGGGAAGCGCAGCTGTCGTGGTGGAAGCCCACACCACCACAGGCTCTGCAAATTGACCCTCCAACACCGAGTCCCTGCTGCAGCTCAGCATCCACCGGCATAAAATTCAGCCCCTTTCCTCAGCCTTCTCTCCCTACTCTTTACTTTTCAGGCTCTAAACAGGATGGATTGCAGTGAAGAGCTCCCTGTAATCTCTCTTTAACCATTTCCATATGACAACTGCTTTGGATCCCCACAGCCGAATGAAAAGGCCAGAAGCCTTGGCTCTGCTGGGGGGGGTGCCCCTGGGGAAACATATGTAAACAAAGCCCAGCTCTGTAGCCTTTTGCACCTCTCTCTCTTTTCCCATTCTTGCTTGGATCTCAGGTGGAATTAAAGGGATTAAAGCTGAGCGTAAATGAGGCGAGTGTGTAAAATGACTCCTTTCTGAACCAAACGGCATGTTCCGTGCTGAGGAAATGAGATGCCCATTTAAATCTCATCCATCCACCGCCTGTGGCCACCACCATGTACCTGCCTACTTAGCCCAAGGGTTAATTAATTGAGGCTTCAATGCACTATTGCAAGAGCATTATTGCATTTGATACTCTACATCTGTGATTTAAAACTCTTTCAGTCCCTTGTCAGCAAGGGAGGGTTTTAACTAGGAAATTAGCATTCAGATAAGGGTACGCTCTATTTGCTTCTGAAAGGAAGGAAATATTAAGGATGCTGGTGCACAAACCAAGCTGTAATATCCTGTCCCATCCTAGAAAGGGCTCTTGGGCCCCACTTCCCAAGGGAACACTCTGTACAAGGGGAATAGAACACAGAAAAAAAGGAATTACAATTTTCAGTGGAAATGTCATGATGCAGAAAACAGACAACCAATAGCGGTTTATTTTTCAGAAACTTCTTCTTATTCCACGATAATTATATGTTTCCTGTCTTGACACCTGGCTCATTTTAAATATCCAATCACCCAGCCAGCTTATCTCCATACTATATTTCAGCCTTCTCATGGAGTTCGAATATTAATATTACTCCCCATCTAGTTAAGAAGATGTTACTAATAAATTTTATGTTCTCTAAATAAACAGAAAAATAATAATTCCTTACATTCACATAATGTCCTTGCATTATACTCAATGGCATGTGTGTGTAATTCCCAGTCATTGAAATGAAACACACATTTTCCAGCAATAAAACACAGTAGTTTGGGATATGAAGTGACAAAGGAAGTATCCAACTGAAACAGCAGGAAGAATTAAAGGTAGAAAGAATGCAATTTGCCCAACCTTAAGTCTAGCTACCAAACCTCAAAACTGTGAGAAAAGTAAAAGCCATGCATGAGCTATGGTGATTGACATAGCAGGTTCCCTTGCAGCAAATTTCTCATTGTAAGAGGACTGCTTAGTTCACATGGAGCTTCATTCCTATCTCTTTTGGAAAGGGCCACCTGTACAAGACGGATTTCAGAAATAGGGCCTAATGGTTTTAATCTAGAACCATGCCAAAATTGCTGCCTGCTCCTGCTCTGCCTCTCCAGTCCAGAGATAAAAACCTAGGAATGAGTTTGGCCGTAGAGTGAGATGGACAGCAACAGCCACCTGCACCAGGGGATGGTCCATAAGGCATTGTGCCTTGGAAAGATGGAGTTACATGACTCTGCAGGATGTCCCACCAAATAACTGCTATTGCCATTTGCTGGTGTTGCAATGATTGATCTGTTCTGAAGGGTGCATCCCCTCTCCGGGATGTCATGTCATTTTGTTGAAAAGGCAGGTCACAACTATGCCCGCTTCTCCCACTCTCCTTGGGGATTCCGTGTGGCCCTGCAACGCTCAGTGTGTCTGCTCTGGCTGTCACTGGAGCATGTCACGGGATGAAGCACAGCAGCTGTGTGTCCGAGCACAGCAACAGTTGCACGGATGTCTAAAACAGGAAGTGCAGATTAACTTGTCCAGTTGAAACTACAGGGGGAATTTAGGAAGACAGAATGCAATCAGCCAGGACACTGAGGTTAACACAGTTAATCTTGTGGAAAGTGCAATGGGACCTTTAATAACTGCAACTGGTCAAGGCCTCAGTTTTATGTCTCATCCCAAAGATGGCACTTGCCGGTGTTTGGTGGTGCTGTTGTGGCTGGAGGAGGGGAATAGTGCCACCTACTGCAACAGCATCACCTCTCCTAACACCTGGGCTCACCTGAAAACTGTCCCCAGCATCCTGGACTGTCTGAAAAATTAGAGTGTTAATTAGAATTTTTACTAGTTTTCATTTATAGGTGGTTTGTTCTTCCTCAGGACCCCTTTCATCTATGAGCTATGGTGTCTGACCTTGGCAAGCAGAGTTGTTAGTTGGGGGATGGCCAAGCACTGTCTCTGAGGGCTGATCTATTATCCCACCAGGCACGGGGATGGGAGCAACTGGTGCTCTTTTTGACCAAGTCGTGTCACTTTTGTTTGAGCTTCTTGACAGACAGCTCTTGAGTACTTCACAGGGCTAATTGTCATCGACTTAAGAAGCTTGTTAGATGTTTGCACAAAGGTTTTTATCCTTTCAACAATTAATCTTTGAACTACAGAGCTTAATAAGGCACTATGAACTTCACTGTGATATTTTAACAAAGCACTGAGATTGCTATATGCAGTTCAGGTTTATGAACAATGACACAGGACTTTATTTAGCAGGAGGCAATCTATCCACTGTAAATCAAATATCTCTAAGCCAGCCTCAGAAGAGTGGTGGGCATAAATCAATGTGTTGTCAAGCAGGCCATATCTAGTCTTAAAGACATATGTCTGTTCTGTATCTTTCTTTGATCCGTGGGGCATACACACTGTTTTACTACAAAGAGCACTGCATGAGCACAAGTTCCTTAGTGTAATCACTGTATTTCTGGAATACCTCTTCAAAGCAGGACTGCCATTAAAATTCTGTAAATATGTGCATATTTTCTGATACCCATTGGTAGTTCTGATATTCTACCCACAGTGCAGAGGGTACCTGCACAAATGTTTTGATGTGAGGAATATTGCAGAAGGCTTAAAAGCAACTGGAACATGGTATCTTTATTCTCCTCAGATGCAAAAAAGATACAAGCTCCTGTGTGTGCACTGTATATTTGTTGCAGAGGTTAAAAACAAGGCATTATGATTAAAACCAGAGGTGTGATTTAGAAAATGAGGAGTAAGGCCTGGTCCCACAAAGGCTTAAATATGTTCTCAATTCTGACAGAAATATAAAAGCACCTTGAGGAAGATCATGTTATATGATTGTGTGTTTAGATAGGGTGTGATTAACAGAGAAGAAACTAAAATAGGTTGTCAGATGAAGGTCTACATCCTGTGACTTTATCAAGCACAGGGCAGAGAGGAAAGTACCTAATACTCCAGAGATGAAACGGTTTCATGAGAGCCACACCCCCGAAGTTGCCTTTTTAGAAAGTGTAATAGGACTTTTTCAGTTTCATAAAGTATCTTGATAACTGGAAAGTGCCAGTTAATGGTACAATGTTCCAACTATGAATTTTACAAAGATTAATCTACCCCTTTAGGATCCAAAGGAGCCAATCAAAGGCTGCCCAGTCTTCAATGTTTTACAGTCTCTGTGGGCACAAAGCTCAGCTGAAACTACCATTCAACATCCTAAACTGTCATCTTCATCTTCTTCTAGCATAAAAATACATATTTTTCCCCATAATAAAGATTTTTTATAATAGCAATAAAGTAACTCTAGAGAACATGGTTGTCTTGAGATAGCTTAACTGTGTGTGGTACCTCATAACACCCTGGGGACCCAGCCACCTCATAATAACCTCTTTCTTTACCATGCCTTGCTTAATTAGGGAGTGAAGCCAAAAGGTCAATGCAGGATAAAAATGTAAATCTCAAAGTTTTCATGTGGACCCTAACTCCATATCATAAAAAATATATAGTGTGCTCATCACAAAGCTTAGCACATTAGCAGATAGAAAGTGTAATGTTTTATGTTCTCAACATTTTAGTGTTTTAGTGAGACAACAAATAAAAGCCTTAGGTTCTTCTGTATAAAATTATGTCTTTCTTCTGCAAAGGATAATTACTAAGTTATTAATTTATTCTCTGTGTAAGAAATCTTCTTTAGCCTTGTTTTTGTCTTTTACAAATATGACATATATGATAAATATAATAGTTTTAGAGTATTTGGGTGTACCTAACCTTTCCTTTATTTAACCTGCGTATACCAAATACTGTGCATGCCACCCTGGAGAGACAGACAATATGTGACTACGGTCTTCTCATTGTTATTCCAGTTCTCCAATGAAAACAAACATAATTTCACTTCCAGATCTTATTACTGCATTTGAGTATTTATGTCATAATCAACAACATGTTTTGGCTGTTTATCTTGTTGGTTCTTTCATCATTTGCTCTGCTGCTTTCCAGTTGCCTCCTGATAAATATACGCCTGCATTCAAATGGTATGTATTTCTGACACTGTTAGATATATATTTAAACTCCAGTCTCAGTTCTTAACCTGTTTTTATCATAAGTGATGGTTGCAAAACAGTAAATATTTATTTAGCTTTGAGTAACAGAGCATTCAGATTTCATTTATGGATTCAATAATCAATGTAACAGTGCGATTCTGTTAGGGATCCAATTACATATTTTTTCCCTTCTCTGATTCTAGGTAAATAAATGGACAAGACACATGTTGCCCTGACTGACATTTGACCACCTGATCTGGATTTAGATCAGATGGACAATATAAGAAATACAACAATTTTGCCCCTTAGATCTTAATTCCCCCTCTTTTTTAAAATAGCAACAGTATTCTAACAAAGCATATTTGCTGTCAGAATGCAGGTACATGATTTTTCTGGATATTCAATTGTGAAACATTTCTTATTTTCATTTCTTTATGGCATCATTGCTGTGAGTGACACTCTATCTGTACCAGAACCCAGAAGAATTTTCATAAGGCAATATATTGAAGTATGTAGCTGTTTTACAGATTGGTTCTAAAATAAGAAAATGTACTTTCCCTTTTGGTTCAGTTACATATTAAGGAATAAACAGCTACCTTTACAATTTTTATGTAGGTTTTCCTGACAGCCAAAGTTGAGTGAATGTAGCACTCTGTCTTGGTGTTTATATGCTTGTTTCATCTGTTATTCAGATACATCACTTATATAATACTTTCCATAACGAGTTGAGGTTGAGATGTTTGTACACCATTTTTGTATGAGTCAAAGAACAGGCAGCTTAAGAATCCACTTCCAAGGTGTTAGTTGCCTTGCCCTATCCAGTCTAAAAGTTCCTTAAATTCAAAATCTTTATATCCTTCAAAACCAAATTCCTATTTGCAGTCACAAGCACAGTGGACTGCAGTAACATAAGCACTCTTACTGGACCTCAGCTCTGAGCTGAAGGAGGCCACATTCTGTTCCATCACCCTGTCTCCATTTCCATTCTGTGTCTTCTCTAAATTACTATGCAGTGTGATACTTGTTTCTAACAGAGTGGGCAATTGCTCCACTGGAAACTGAAATGGTACATCAAATAGTTTGGAAGAGGCCACCACTCCTTGTTATCAGCTGCCGGGTTGGTAGCAGCAGAGAAGGCTAGCAGCTGCCTGCTGAAGTCTGGAAATTCTATGCACTCTCTGGAGCTCTCAGTCAACCCACAGAGTATTTCAGCCCTTCTCCGCAGTTTTAACATTGAAAAATTTTAAAGTGTGAATTGTGTACTTTCCATTCTGCTGGGTTTGTGTTCTAATGTGCTAACAAGAAGAAATATTCCAGTAATGCTAGGAAGAGTTTAAGAAAGTTATCTATAATTACAATAAGAAGGTAGAAGACAGCTAGAAGAAAGATTTTTTTCTGTTCCCCAAGCAGAAAAGTCAGTAATGGTGCTGGAAAAGTAAAGCATCTAAAATTTACCACTAAACCCCTCAAGCCACTTCAAACACAAACACATACACACACACACACACACACACACATATTCATATGCACTTCTTGAAAGGATCTTTTAAAAAGGTGTGAATGTCCTCCTGGATTTCAGCTCAGGGCAAACTGTTCCAGAAATTGACAGAATACTAGACCATGAAATTATTTCCCTGTCATTTTATCCTCATCTCTTATTTTAGAAAGATCAAAAGCAACCAATAACATTGTTAAGCAGGGAAAAATGAAAGAATAATGCCACACCAACACCAATATCCCTCTTCCCACACTCTGCTTTCAGGTGTTAAAAGATTACTTCCGTTATGCTTTCTAAATGGATCAAAATGTAACAGAGGTTATTCTTCGTGCATTTTCACTTACCTATACAAGATCAAGGAGGCCTGAAGCATTAGGACCCAATACTGGTACCAGGAGGGTTGTGACAGCACTTACTCTAATGGTAGACTTCACATTTTTGGTACCTGTTGAGGTGATGGCCCATCTGTGCCTCAAGTTTACCCTATTGTCCCTCAAGATGAGCAAAGCAGAGTAATCCTGAAGATTCAATGCATCTCCAAAAGAGACAACACTCTGGCACAGTTGTATCTGTTCCCTCCTTTCAAAGGGACACATCTTTGAATTCAAACCATTATCTTCACAACCCAAAGTATAAAGCCCATCATATAGGTCCTGTACGGTGACGGGTCATATTCCTAACTCCAGTCAGCAGTGCCTTGTTAAACGTTGTTTCCCAGAAGTTAATTACTCTTCGGTGTAGCAAAGAAATTAGGATTCCAGTTTCATTTCATGGACAATGGGAACTGTGTCTCCAACCTAATTAAAATCTTTTTTTGTAATGCAGAGCAGAAGAAGCAAATAGGCCTCGGACTTGGTTTGAAGGCCACTGATTTCTTGTGTGAGGATCTGATAGGGAGCTGTTGTATGTTTAGTAGCATATTCATCAGGTAGAGGAGATGAATTGTGTAAAACTTGCTTCAATAACATGTGCACACTCTGGGGTACCTATGTGTTTGAGGACAAAGAGCTGAAAGAAAGTGAAAATATCCTATTAAACCTCATTTAAGAACAGCTTTAGCATTTGTGAAGTGTAGGGCCTCATTAAAGCCACCATTCCTGGAATCCAGGCAAAACACTTGGCACAATTCAGTTGTTGTTTCCACAACTAGTTATTTTTATTTTCTAATATATGCCTTGTGCCATGAGCAAAGAGCAGATTTTTTCCCCCATTCCATTTAGTGCAGCTTCAAATGCTTACAATAAAGGTGAGTGCATTTTACTGCTCTTTGGCTTCAGCTAATTTTGTTCTATAACAAAACCAATTAGACTGGTGTAGTCCCAATTTTTTCCCCTCATTTCCAGCTGCTGAACCTGAATCTCTCTCAAAAGTACTTTCTTCCTCAGCCACAATATTTTTTTAATGTCATAATCAATTGATTGTTGTTTGGTTTAAATAGAAGAGATGAGAAAGCAACGGAACAGGCAGCTTCAGAACAAAAATTGGAACATGAAGAGACACTTCAGGTCTTTGCTTTTCTACTGATGAGGCAATCTCTATTTATGAAAAATAAATTAATTCCCTGCTTATGTTTGCTGTTTTCCTAGTTATATGCATTTTCACCATTAATTAATGGAGAGATGAGAGACTGCAGAACAACAAGCCCTATGCAATATGAATGGATGCTTGGGCTGACTGAATAGCTATTCTCCTTCAAGCATTGTTTTAGGTGGTGGCTGCATCAAGGATAAGACTCTTTCTCCCTTTTTGTGGTACATCCTGAGCAGCCGCTAGAGACCTGGCCATGCATCTGAATAAAGGGTAGGAATCTTACCAACAGGCAAAACATTAGTATGGCAGATAATATAATGATCTGTATGGAAAAAGACAACAACTCCTCGGTTTGCTTATTTAAAAAAACCAATTGTCTATAGAGACTGTCGGAGAGAGGCAAGTTCTTTCTAGATGTCCAGCTCCAGTGCGTGTTTACTGCAAATGGATATGTTTGACTACTGGCCTGGGTTATGAACTGTCTTGAAATTCTTCCTCTGTAGGGGTTTTGTCTAGTTTAGATGTCCATTTCATAGTGTAAACAGGTGCTGTGTCTTCGTCTTATGTTAGAAGAACAAGGGGTCAGAGAGAGAGAGCATCTAGCCTTTTACCACCCATGTGCATGTTGCATGCTAGTTACTTGCTACAGTACTAAGCTCTATTTTTGGTAGATACCAAGCAAACTTCATCCCTTTGTTTAAGATCTGGCCAAAAGGAGTAAGAAGCTTCAGCATCTTCAGATTTCCTGAAAAAACGGAGTGCAATAACTGGAGAAGGGAAGATCCTCCATACTGCTATACTCATGTTTTACATGCTAAAGTCTTGCTGAGTTTTGAAAAAACTTCCACATAATGCCTAAAACACAATTGAGATCCTTAGGAATGAGAACAGTATATCTAAAAACCTAATATTAATGACTATAACAATATATCCTAGCAGTAAAATGAAGGGAAGTACAAGCATCTAGAGAAAGTTCCTTAAAAATGTGAGCCTACTTTAATCCACATAAGCTTGTCATAGAGCTATGTAATAAAGCTAAGTCATGTGAATTTGTAGTTAAAAGATGAGCCAATTAGAGACTGAATAATTTGTGATATAACTGATAATAGGTCAAAGCAAGGTTATTGCAGGAAATGGACTTGACTTTGCAAAGAACATTGGATATTTGCAGGGCTGGCGAAAACAGCTTCTCAAATTAAAGTGTTAGTAAGCAGTGAAAGAACAGAAGTGCATCTCATTAAAAACAAATATCAGGGTGTATCAGGGTATACAATCAGAATACAAGACTACAGTCAGTGAAACAGTAGAAAACCAGTCAGAAAACCAGTATAATGAGAAAGGCAATGTTCCATGTATGATTTGAAAGAAATCATAAGTTTAGTTTTCATTTAAACATAGACTTTTCTTTTAAAAAAGGAAGATATTTACATATGCATTTAGTATTTAAATAATGCAAAAATCCAGAAGAAACAGGCCAAAATTCTGGCTCACTTATTATCAAAACATTCAAAATATCAAAGATATGACAAAGAAAATCATACCAAATGACCTGCTGCACAACATGAGCAATCTCTGCTGGTGGGTTTCCAGAAGAAGTTTTCCTCATGACAAGATTGTGTTGACAAGTCCATAATTTTCTCTGGTTTACTACTCAAGAAGTAAACAGTAAAGCACTTGGATGAGTTTGACATGAGATATATGTATACACAAGAAAAAGACTTCCACCTTCTTACAGAACCTGTTGTTTTGCCCTGTGTTAAAAACCCCACCATGCCTGCCCCTGGCTGTACATTTTACACACAAATCAAGACAAAACCACTCCTGCCCATGAGATGACACAAGGGAGGTATAATGTAAAAGGAACCAGTATAAAATGTATAAGGCACAAAAATTTTTATTTAAAATTCCACAAAGGCACTAAAGAACCCCTAAAATATATACACATATATCTAAATCTGTCAAAGTCACACATCACACTTCTCTTTTTGACTATAAATACAAATGGAGAAACCATCCTTTCTCACACTTAGGGCTGTGAGAAATATGTCTTCATATGGGAAACACAGAGACCTTACACATGTCACAAAAATCTAAATAACACATACTATTTTTCTTTGAAAAGTAAAGGTAGTGAAGACAGTTTATTTTTGATTCAGATTTGTCTAGTGACCACTTTGAAATTTTTTGTAATTTTGCCACTGGTCCTAAAGCTGCCTATTTCTATGCCATGTTTGGATACTGTGCCGTAATGATATCACCTCAGTCTCTTTGGCTCTTCCATACCTATACTAGCATGAATGGAATTTCTGTGAAAATACAAAGAAAATATATTAATTTAGAGAGGGTGTGCAGGTGCATGAGAAAAAAGCAAGAGCTTTACAGCCAAACTTTATTGGGTTTGTGTGGCAAGGTTTTGGTTACAGGGGTGGCTTCTGTGAGAAACTGCCAGAGGCTTCCCCCATGTCCTAAAGAGCCATTGCCAGGTGGCTCCAGGACCAACCTGTCACTGCCCAAGGCTGAGTCCACCAGCAGTGGTGGAGAATGAGGGGCAGGAGATGCTCCAGGCACCAGAGCAGAGATTCCCCTGCAGCCCATGGTGCAGACCATGCTGAGGCAGCCGTGCCCCTGCAGCCCATGGAGGACCACGGTGGGGCAGAGATCCACCTGGAAGACCTCAGGCAGGGTTCTGAGGCAGGTCAATGTCTCTGAAGGACACGGGAAGCCCACACAGGAGCAGGTTTGCTAGCAGAGCTTGTAATCCCATGGACACCCACGCTGGAGCAGCCTATTCCTGAAGAACTGTACCCCATGGAAGGGACCCACACTGGAGCAGTTCATGAAGAACTGCAGAACATGGGAAGGACCCACACTGGAGAAGTATGTGAAGGAACATCTCCCATGGGAGTGATTCAACACTGGAGCAGGGGAAGAGTGTGAAGGGAAAGAAGTGACAAAGTGTGTTGAACTCACTGCAGCCCCCATTTTTCCTTCCTCTATGCTGCTGGTGGGGTGGAGGAAGAGAAGAAAGGGAATGAAGATGAATCCAGGAGGAAGGGAGGGATGGGAGAAGGTCTTTTAAGATTTGGTTTTATTTCTTATTGTGTCATTATCCTGCTCTGATTTCTTAGCACTAAATTAATTCCCCCATCAAACCAGTTTTGCCCATGACAGTGGGTGATCTCTCCTTGTCCTTATCTCAACCCATGAGCCTTTTGTTCTATTCTCTATCACCTGCCAGATGAGGAGGGGAGTGATAGAGCTGCTTTGTGGGCACCTGGTATCAACTCACTACAAAAACCCTTTAACTAATTGCAGCTGAAACGAAGCACCAAAGGGGAAGCAACTTTCACAGCAAAGCATGTAAAGAGAAAAGAAAGGACAAATTTTCAATTAACACAACTATATCATCCCCTTAAAAGGTGATCCCAGATATTGCAGCACACTACCAGTCTCACCAGTGCTCACTATAGTTTTTAGTTTCAGGTGCTGGGAAGAAGCCATCTAGTGAGGATGCTGGAAGCATTGCACTGGCAATATATTTAATCTTTCCCTTTCCTTTGTGTTCTGCAAGTTGATCCAAGGAGTTGCCTTCAGAAGTGGAGCAGTGAAGTGAGACTTCCTGGAAAACTCTGCTTCCAGCTATTAGAACTCCAGAAGGAAAAAAAGGGTAAGGGAAGATGGATGAATGTGCTCCAAATATTATGAAACTGAAGGGCAAAGATGAAGTCCTTGAGGAAAATACGTTATTAAAAACCAGCAACTTTTAAGGGTCGCTGGAAATTCAGCCCGAAAATTTCTTCATGGTTAAAAGAAGTACTTTGAAAGAGGCAACGTAAGTGATGCTACCTGCCTGATTCTTTAAAAAAGAACAGACTTTTAGTTAGTTTTCCCCTCAAACATACTAAACACAGTGCTTGGTAAATAAACTGCATCATTTTGAATGAAAAAATGCACAGAAAAGCTGAAGCAATCAAAATGGGTGCCAAGCTATGAAGAACTGCTTTGATAATAGGGCCCTGGGAAAGGAAGGCAGCACAGATATGTTGTCAAGAGAGATATGATGGAATGGAACAAGAGTAAATAGGTGAATTAGGAGAATTAGCAATAGAGACAGTATTATGCTACTTTTTAATTGTTCAATAGAAAGATTTTATGCCTTTTGAGAAGTATATATTTGTGACAAGCGAAATAGGCAGATATTTTGCTACAGAGAACCAGTGTAGAATTATGTTTCTCCTCTGGAAAGGCAGGAGCTGGCAGCAGTTAGTGGTATAAACACCAGTCACTGATGTGTATTACTTAGTAGCAATAATCTGAGTATCAGAAAGTTGGTAATCTTAATTCATAATTTATGCAACTCCACATCTTCATAATTGTGTGTTTGACCACTTCACAGACCAAAGAAAAAGAAAGGCAGACACTTGGCCAGGAGATGAGAGCACAGAAAAGAGCAAAGCAGAAAGCAACTGAACAAAGTTCCCTGGTGATACAGTCCAAGTATATAAACTTAATCAAGGAGAATGTAGGATGAAAGATCAACTAGATTTTCCTTATTCCTGACACATTCACAGGAAAAAAAAAACCAAAAAAAAAAAACCTAATGGAAATAATCTTGTCTGTGTCCTAAAGCTGTACTGTATGCCATCCTGACAGATTCTTTACTTAACTTGTGATGATTTCTAGTTCTGGAACTTCCACAACCTCTCCAGCCAGCCTGTTCTGTGACTTCACTGTCCCTAATGTCGGAAAACTTTCCTGTGCCTAAACTCAGCCAGCTACATTACTTCCTATTCATAGTGGACATGGGGAACACACTATTCAATGATCTTCCCAAGGGTCTTTTAGGTATTGCAATAACAGTTTGCATGTTACCTAAAGGCTGTTACACTATCCTTCATGAAGGAGTGGTATAACCTGGGTATCACAAAGTTGTTTACACAGGAAAAATGATATCTTCACTGAAGAATAAAGCGTACAAGCCTGGTAAGTTAAAAAAGCTACATACTGGTTGTGAAACTGTCCTCTCGCTCATGATGCATTGTTGTATGTATACAGATCTGCTCAGTAGATGGCAAATCCAGGCCTGTCCTTTGGGTGTCGTCCACAAAATTTCTAAGGTGCATTGCCAAATATAAAATCTACCTCTGACTTGTTCAAACCCAAAGAAAACAAATTATTGATGACTTCTGATCTTCACTGAATTCATAGGAGGGCTAAGCAGTGAAGCACAATATGGACAGCTCTTTGACAAGTCAAGGTGTTACAAATGCAGGAGCAGATAAAGTCTGCTTGAGATAATGATATTTCTGACCAAGCTTGCAATCAGATGACTGTTGCTTCCTGCAAACCATTGGGTACAGATGGATATAGACATATCCATCTCATTTGTTTCAGTTTTTATGGTGTCCAGCTGAAGATGGGCCAGGGATTTGCTTCTCAGAGGACTATGAATTGAACTGAGAAAATCAGGTGCTGTCTGTAGTTTCCAGTAATGTATGATGCATTTAAAATTACTCATTGTTTCTAAAAATATACCCCATAAACTTTTTCAATGGAAGTCTGTTCTCCATTTGTAAGTTCTGCCTCCTGGTGCCACATTAGATGCATATCTGTCACATTTTCCAAATTACTTTTGAAACTATAGGGTCTTAGTTTTAAAAGCAGAACAGTAGCCAATCCCTCCAGAGTAGGATTTAGTATTTTTCTTAACTTGTTTCTGTTATCTCTGATATGTACACTGTGCAAGATGCTGTTTCAGGATGGCTGCCACATAAAATCCTCCTAAACTAGTATTCAAGATGGTAATATTTTGGTTTCTAGAACACAAGGTTTCAATATATCAGTTTTGAAAATTTTCTGCTTTTTCTAGGTGAGCTACTTGCCCCCTAATTTGGTTTGGATGTTGCTTGTGGCTGTGACCCAGGAAGAGGGCACTTGAATTGCCATAACACCATAGTTGGCTTTAATTTTAAAGTTTTCAGCATATCCTTACAGCCATTTCTATATGTGTTTCTAGTAAAGAAAGACTGGTCTTTGGGTGCTTGCCAGTGGAAACAATGGAGAAGCCTTTCTTTTTTTTCCTCTTAATTTGAGCTGAAAGCAGCCTGATAAAATGCAGTTTCTGCAATTTGTTGAATTATTAAACTAAGCAGAAATTATTAATCATTCTAAACAAGAGACCCTACAGGTTTCTTCTGTTGGTCTCACTCAACTTCTACTGCCCTCTTTGAATTAATGCCCAAAGACAATTATTATTTATATCACAGCAACACCTAGAGGTTCCTACTGAAATCAGAGTACTTGCACAAAGTACAGAAAGGCGAGACCCAACCTGTATTCTGCAATCCAAACTGGTCAGCAAAAGAAAGAAGAGCAGGGGAAGCAGTAGGAGCCAAGACAAAAGAACACATCCGTGCTCACAAAGGTCATCATGCTGGGATGCACCTTCTGCGCCGAAGTGGCAACCCAAATATTTCACCATCCTGCTCCTGGAGATCACACAAAACCAGATGGATGACCCTGCTGCACTCACTCCAGGACCCAAGCTGCAGGCAGCAGAGTGCTGGGGCAGTCCCCACAGTCACCAGTGGAAGAAAAGCACCCGTTAGGGCAAACACATCCAAGACCAGCCCTATCTACACCCCAGGAGGATTTCTGAGTCTAGAGCAGTGCTAGGAAGAGTGTGAGGAAGGACAGTGTGAGGAAGCAGCCGTTTTGCTTATCAAAATGTTTTGTAACAGCTGTGCTTCTGCTATGTAGTTTTGGAACTAAGTAATGTTTTGGAACTGGCAAATGGAAAATCTCTGGGCTCACTTTCTCCCAACGCCACTTGGGGTTAAACAGGGCTACAAAATGTTCCAAGATTTGGAAATCACCCAGCAGTGTTCATTCGTTTTTGGCTCCAGGCTTTTATTAGTGGAGAGAGCTTTAGTTTTGAGGTTAAATTACTGGTTGGAGGGGACAAGAGCAGACAAAAGGTAAGGGGTACCACATCCAACCTGCAAGCTGAATGTGTAATGAGAATGATTTGGAAATACTGCAAAGAGCAAACTGATCCTGGTGGTAGTGTCAATAGCCTCCCCTGTGAGCACTAATTATATTATTACAGAAACAGACTAACACAAAACTAAAGCACAAAAACATACATTTAAGATCTGGCCAGATGCCAGTGTGCTCAAGGTACATTATTCATACCAGCAGTATGATATTTTGTTATTTGTTTTGCTGGACTGCTCAGGAGCACTAATCATCAACCTACATTCTGCCGTGGTCCATGCATAAAAATACAGAAGGCAAACACACCACCTGCCCCCAAAGACATCATGCACTGTACATGCAAGATGAAAGCAGTGCTGGCAGCCTAAGACAGTGTACCCCAGTGAGATGGGTCTCCAGGTATCCATGGTCTGGCTGCTGTTAAAGCACAGAACTTCGAAAAAAGGTCTTGAGGGAGAACAGCATGACTTTAATGATGTTTTCAGTAATATTGTCATTAAGGAGGCATATGGATTTTTTGGTTATTTCTCCTTCTGCCTGCAATCCTCTTACTTCATACCTATCAGGTGAAATGTTCGAAACCAAATATATTGCAATGTATTGTAGAGAAAGAGCTCACTCAGACAAGCATCGATAGCTGCTTGTGAGAAAACAAGGACATTACAAACGATATATCAGCCCCTTGCTTGATGCTTCAAGTTTAAATAAATAGTACCTTCAATTTCTTGGATTGTAAATAGCAAGTATTTGGTAATGGTACTTAAGCAATTCACAAAACAGGGAGGAAGGGAAAGAACACCCACTTTATTTTTGGTGAATCAGATGATGCTGGAGAACATGTTTGTGCATGTGAGGGGAATGGGGGGGGCATGGGGCCAGAGCCACATGGAGGGGATTTGTATGCAATGGGAATAAATCTGTGAAAACGTGTAAGTGGAGCTGCAGAAGGAAATCTGCAGCCGCCTGAGCCAGGCGGTTGAATGGCAGAGAGGATGGAGGCTATTTGAATACTGATGTGGCCCTCACTTTCTTCCATTTCCATTAATGACATGCTCATCAAGGGCAAACAATGGGACCGGCTGCCTGCGCCTGTCACACTGTGTGGGTGCTGGGAATGCCAGGCTGTCATCCTGGGGCTGCATTTAGAGACCTGCACGCTAATAAGAAGTGCTCTGTGCCGTCAATGCAGACAGGTGCTTCCGAGGCTGGGACATGCTCCATTCCCTTCCCCTGAAACCCTCCTCTCCCGGCCCCCTGACAGACACCATGAAATGCACAAATTAACAGCCCCATCATGTTGGGCTGCTGCTGCCTGCGGTGAAAGCAGAAAATCAAGTTGTCACCCAGGGTGCAGTGATAAAGCCACAGCCTCATTTCTCTGTTGGTGCCCTATAATAGCAAATGCCAGACAGCTGGATGGATTGGGAGGTTTTAGATTAGGGTCCTGATGCAGTTTGGTCACCGAATTAGCAGTTGCTGTTTTCATGCAGATTATTGGTGTGCAAAGCAAACATCTGGAGAAAGCAAAGACTCCAGGGTCACATACTCAAGGCTTCTTTCCCTTAATGAAGCAGAAATAACAGAAATTCTACAGTGCCTTTGAAAAAATTCCTCGCCCCCATCAGTGAAAAAGGAAAACCCTTCCTGGATTTGCCTTTAGAGACCTTCACAGCAAATGCTTAAGGCTATGTTTGCAAGCATTTGCACATAGAAACACTGAACAAGAATCCCAAACCTAGACATGTGCCTAATTTTACAACAAAAGTGGTCTGACAAAAGTCACAGCAAGTGTCTCTGGGAAGGCAAAAGGGGGGGTGAACTCTCTGAAGTAGTTTTATTTCCACAGTGCAGCATTTCTCTTTGTCAGCGGGCTCTTCCCACAGCCACCCAAGACCCACTGCAGTAAGAGGGTTTGGCCGTTTTCACACAAGTGGCTCAGCTGGAGTTGAGAATTGATGTCCAGAGCTCAGAATCCAAATCCAGGGGGCTGCAGCCACCCTGAAATTCCAGTTGCCTCCTCACAAAGGCAGGTATCTGAGCTTCTGAATAAAAAACAAATCCAAAACGGAACCAAAGAGAGCCATTGACAAGGAGAGTGATGGTGGACAGAGACTGGTCACACAGACATTTGCCCCACAGCAGGCACTGCACCAGTGATAAGGAACAGAGGGGCCTGAGCCCTTCAGACTCCAAGGAGTTTAATGACATAACGGCCTGAGAACTTCAACATAAAACAGGAAGAGCAACTAACGAAACTTACAACATAAAACCCCCCTCCTGTCATTTTTATAGTAATAGTAAAACACTTTATTGAATTTATGAGCTACATAATGACTATGAAGAATGTAACTTGAATTAGAACCAACTCAGAAGTATAATATCAACTATAAACCCTTTTCTATTACCCCATCTCTTTGTCATCATCCTATCTGGCTCTTTTTAAACCAAGGAATATTGCTTTCTTCAAAATTTAGTCTGAGACCCATCTCCTAACTTCTCTATAAATCAAGAAAGCCCCAAGCATCTGTAACAGACACAGTGCCAAAAAATCAAGGCATGGCCCAGGTACAGATTTTATAGCTAGAGTCAGGAAATTATTGAAAAACCAAAAAAAGCAAACATTTCTGTGACAGCTGTGCCTGGGAAGGCAGGGAGGAACATCCTGAACCCTGAAGGTTTTGGTTGTGAAGCTGTGTAGCAAGGCACAGCACAGCATTATTAGATGGTTCAGGCCCCAAAATGCTAGTCATCAGCACAGACCCTTGAAACACAAGCACAATCCCACAATGCAATCCCCGAGCAGTTTGGAAGTCCATTTAGGAGCAGAAGCATTAGCAGGACTTTGCAGCACCCTCTCCGGAGCCCTTTCATGCCCAGGGTTTGACATGAACGATAAAGCCTGCGTAAAGCTGGAGAATGCATTGAGGGGCTGTTTGTATCCAGAGCCATTATTTTTGCAGAGGAGTTTGTAAATGAATGATTGCGGGGGAGGGAAATGCACGTAACACAGCTAAAGCAGCATGTTTTACTGTGTTTTCTGATTCCATTTTACTTCTTTAGTCTCTCCGGTCCCCAAGGATTTTTCTGAAGGGCCGATAAAATAAAATGGGTGAAACAAAGCCATAAGCCAGTTAAGTCTGAAAGACATGTCATCTCATCTAAAAAGAAGAAACGGACCATTTCTATGCCTAGGGCTGACAGCAACGCCTGAGCTGGCAATAGCGCTATTCCATTTGATTTATAGAATAATGGGGTGACAAATGATGACAAAAATAAACTTTTACTGCACTGAACTGCTCCTTTATTTATGAAATTTGGCCAAGTAGTGAAATCTTTTATCTGCAAGTTGTAACATGGAGTGGAAACGAGCGATTATGGTGTGGTAATAGTAATCCAGTGATGGAGGCCGAGTCAGTCGGAAATGGATTGAGGTAAAATAACTACCGCACCATGATAAATGTGAACAGCGCTTTGCTGACAGATGATCTAACAGGTGTTCATAACAACTATATAAGAGGATTTATTTATGACTAGCCACAGCCGCAGCACTGTAAATCAACTCCAGCAGCTGCACACCACTGAAACCAAGTCCCTGATGGAGAAACAGTGCAAGAACCCAAAAGAACACAATTCACTCCAGAATCTTAATCATCAAATAACATGTTTTTTCGAGCAATTACACCACAGTGCAGAAATCAGAATGACTTTCAATTACATGAAGCTGAGCCACCAACTAACTTTGCCCAAACCCAGACACCAGCAGAGGCCCACAGATCCATATGAAGCAGAACAGTTACTTTCGGACTCAGTATCAAAGATATACCTTTTTTGTTTTCTGACAAAAGTAACCACTTTAGTGCTGTTCTAGCATAGTGCTGACACAGACACAGTAAGGGCAAGAGGAAAAGAAAGGGAGTACATTTTGCCTCCCCACAGTGTACTCCCTCCTAGATGTGTCAAATCCAAATGTCTGTAGGGCTACACTCCAAACCATACAAATGGAATTATCTGATCACCAAAATCAACCCCACATCCCACCAAAACACTGATGTCTCATATATAAGGTCATGAGGTTTTAAATTCCAAATGATCCTGCTGCTTTGCTTTACATCTGCAAACATATATAAAGACAGCTGAGGGAGGAATTATTGGTATCAAGTGGGATGAGTTCCTGGGTTTTTGACAGTATTGAAATAAAAGTCTAAAGAAATAACTGAACTGGTGTTTCTTTCTTTTCTTCTACCTCCTTCACAATTGACATTTCAGAGTCATACCATTCACTTTTCAAACAGGTTTCAGTAAGTGCCAACACCTTGTAGACTGCCAGTGCATGCAGAGAGCAATTAGGTGCCTAAAAGTCCTCACACAAATATACAAAATCGGGTAAAACCAAAATGAAAATTATAGGAGAAAACAGATACTACAGGATCAAATTATTCCATGTGTTAAACACCATCTGCAAAGAGATGGAAGTGCCCCACTGCAGCAAGGTACCCTGTTACGTACAAGCAAATCCCTAGGCACCGTTTAGGAGATCAGAGGGTCTGCAGTGACCCAGGGCAGAGCCAGCTGTCCCTTGTGGACCTGCAGCTGGGGTCTGTCAGGGTCTCCAAGAGTGGAAGCTGTCACCACAGGGAGGCCTCAGACAGGTGTAGGCTTCTCAGCCTAGCACCCCTCCAGCAGATGTGTTACAGCAGGAAAAGAGCTGATGCTGCCTCTCCAAAGGGTCCTGCCTTCCCTGCGTCTCCCTTGCCTGCTGTGTCCCAGGTGCTGGGCTTAGGGTGCAGGTGCGTGTCCCGTGGTCCAGGCACGGCTGCAGCTCCGCAGGGCGGCTGGAAGCACCAGGGCGCTGCCTCACCCTCCTGCCATTTGCTGTGGCTGGTGGCTGAACGCCTGCCAGTCATGGCTACTACAAGACAAGGCCTTTCACCACCTTCCCACCACATGTCCAGAGTCCACCAGCGTTTCCACAGGATGGGAAGGTGTCCAGGACCCAAGGGTGCCAACAGCTCTTGCTCTTTGCTGAACAAGAAGTGTGACTCGTGAGCTGGTTTTGCAAGGCTTATTCTAAATCCTTCCCATCAAGGAGAAAAAACAGGACGGGGTTGAGCCAGAGAGGTGTATGAAGGTGTGGATAGCAACTCACAACACGTGCTCCATGAGATGGTGCTAAGGACAGAGGCATCTTCCCTCTTCTCTGAAAGCCATGACTAGGAAGGTGGGCAAAGGAGGAGGCAAATCACCAGGAGCAGGATGAGAGAAGGCTGGGACCTGGAGAGGACTGGAAAAGCTGTGGTGGAAGCCAGCAAAACTCCCTTTTGCCCTCTTTCCTATACATGTATGATGGAAAAAAGGATTTTAGAATAAAACTATTTGTAAAGATCATAAAATTATAGATTGTTTTGTGTTGGAAGGGATCTTAAAGACTCTGTAGTTCCAGCCACCCTGCTAAGGGCAGGGATGTCACTCACTAGACCAGGCTGCTCAGGGCCCCATCCAATCTGGCCATGAACACTTCCAGGGATGGGGCATCCACAGCCTCTCTGGGCAATATGAATCTTGCCTCTGTGGCCATATAAATGTATATGCATCAGAATGTACACAACAATTTAAGTGGATCAGGATTTGCAGTGCTGCAGTCACAGCAGGGGCTCAGAGTTTCCAGTCATTAAAATATAGTTCACCTTGCACCTTCTGAGGCAAAACCAGTTACCTGTGGGACTAGAAATGCAGTGGCACTCACAATCGCTTTCTCTTCCAAACAGATTCACTGGACTGTGCTACACAAAAGCACAACCATACCAGCTATGATGAAGATAGCAGAATTACTGCTTTTATCACAAAGGGTCATGCCCAAAGGCTCCTATCAGCAATCAAACCACATGTGTAAACATAGCAAAACATGGCTTCTGCACCACAAAACATTTAATAAAACACATAAGTGTTAAACAACTGCACACTTTATGTTAAAACAAACAAAAATGAGTGGAAGGGGAGAAAAATAAACTGTCGGGAAAAGAAGGGAACAGACCCCAGTCCTCATGTGCTTGTTATAGGCACACACTGAAGGTCAGATGAGGGCTTGGGAGGATTTAACTTACCTGTATATTGCTTACCAGAATCCATGTTAGGGCATTTAAGCGCTAAGTTAAAATTAAGTCAAGCATGTAAGACATTGTATGCAAAACTAGGCAGTTCAGTAATTGAATATTTTTTTAAAAATTAACACTACTTATGGCAATGGACCATTGCAAAGCAAAGTGTGCAAAAGGAATTCATCCTATCACCAAATATCAGCAATTAGCCCAAAGGCTCAGATGAAGGGAATTTAGAGACCTTGGGTTTTTGTATCCCATCCAATACATATCTGTATATTTCTTTGCTAATGTACATTTGCAGTTTTGTTCCACTTTTAGTAAACATCATACTATCTTGTGACAATGGATGACCAGAACTTAAGTTCATGTTGTGTTTAAAAAACAGGGGAATTAAAAGTAAATGCCTTCCTCCAATTTAAATATATTGCTTTGGAAATGTTGCAAAATGTCACCTTGTTCCTGAGTTAGTAGAAAAGATCATCAGGAAAGCTCAATTTATCTTTTCCATGTAATTCATTATTTCTTATACTGTATCATGTCCCTGTTCTAAAAACACTTCCATTATTACCACTATCCTTTCACGTACTATTCTATTTATATCTTCCATTATTTTGCCCTTAGCTCCAGACCCATTTTTATTTCTGCTATTTTTCTTTAGAAATTAATTATTAGAATTAAAGCAGGGAATGAAGGGAAAAAATACATTTTCCTTTTATACAACATCACAAAATGTCAAAGGAAAATAAGCAGAAAAAATTATGTTATTTTTACTGTCATGCATCAAGCCGATGTTTATATTCTGCCATCAACAGTAACAAAACAATTTTTCCTTGCACCCTACTGTTTCAAAACAGTTTATTTTTGGGTAACTGAATTCAAAAGTTTAGTTATTAGAAAGAGAAAAATAAAGAAACCCCTTACTCTTCACTAAGGAGAATATGTGTGTTTCTGTAGAAACAACCAGGCAGCAAAGCAAAGGTAAACTATCAATCTCTCACGATGCAGAAACTTTCTTACCTGTTTGTCCTTGTTCTTGCTGCATAATTTTTCAATTCAGAGTTACCAGCACTAGTCTTACAGCTTGTACTAGACCACAATAATTTTGTAGTCTTTTTGAGGTTCAATAGCTTCAGCATGATTAAAGTTAATAAAATTATACCCCAATTTCCTCTTTATGGTAAGGTATGTGAGTTGGTAGTTGCTACTGTTCTTCCTATGTTTCTGCATGTTCCGTTGCATTTGAAACCTTGCTAATTTAAGTAAATAACCCTCACCGTCCACTCCTTAAACTAGACCTTGATGAAATTGCTAACCATCTTAGCAAAACCCACCTCACCAGTCCTGCAGTACTATGCTTTAGCCTTGCCCCTGTACCCCAAGCTGTGCATGCAGGTATGTTCCGAGGCTGCCCAGGTTTGGATACTTGCTGAAGCCAGGTGGCTCTCAGTGTGCAGCTCCTGACTGAATAGCCTGCCCACAGAGGTAGGAGCTGCTGCTACCTGGTACAAATCACTCCAAAGTAAATTTTAGATTGCAATTTAGACTAGGCATCAACCTTTAATATCTCTCTACAAATGATGAAAACTATGGAAGAAGTGAGAAAAAATGATATATAGCAAACCTAAGAAACTATTGTTAACTACTGCTAGTGATTGAATTACGACAGAGTGCAACTTCCACTGTTAATGACAGGTACACAAGCTTTTGTTTAGATTCCTCAAGAGCTGAGTTTTAGTACATGCAGAAATACATTGCTATTTAAATATCTATCCTTAAATAAACTTTATCTTCAAATTAGGGAAGGCAGCATAAATTTTCAAATCACAGTATCATGGTGGCCTGACAGAGTCACAAGAGGTGTGCGGCCTACCAGGGACTAAGATCCGTGATGCTGCCAAGAGGGTACCCCAACTTGTCAAGAGCATGGAACACTACCCGCTGTTACTTCCTCATGTGGGTACAAATGATGCCACAAGCCAAAAAACAGGCAGTGTGAACAGCTGTTCCTGAAGAATACCCAGGAGCAGGTGGAAAGCCTGTGGGTAGGAGTCAGGGTCTGAGGCAGCAAAGGCAACCTTGTGGCTGGGGTCTGCTGCAGCCCCCTGACCAAGGGCAGCCCCTGACAAACCTTGGCTCCAGCCACAGGAGACCTTGTGCCCGCAGGGTCTTGTCCTGTGGGGGGAACCCAGCCCCCCCAGCAGCTGCTGGGAAAGGGGCTCGGGGGGCTGCAGGCAATCCAGGAGAGTCCTGAATGCATGGAGTGACCCGGTGACAGCCAGCCCTGCCAGAGGGATGTGTTTTGGGCTCTGCTGGTCACCAGTGCAGGTGAGCTAACTGGGACACCAAGACTGGAGGCAGCCTGGGCTGCAGGGATCAGGCACTGGTGGAGGGGCAGCCCTGAGGGATATGGGGCGGGTAAGGAGTAAAAGTCCGGCTCTTGAACTTTAGGAAAGCAGGCTTCCAGTCCCTTGGGAACCTCATCGGTGGGATCCCCTGACAGACTGCCCTCAGGGCCAAGGGAGCAGAAGAGAGCTGGCAGATCTTTAAGGAACTCTTCCACAGAGTGTTAGAGCTGGCAGTCCCCTGGAGCAAGGAATCGGGCAAGGAGGGCAGGAGACAGGCAGGGCTGAGTAGGAACTTGCTGGTCAAAATAAAGTGAAGGAAGCAAATGCACAGGCAGGGGAAACTGGGAGAGCTGACCTAGGAAGAGTTTAGAGATGAAGCACGGCTGTGTAGGGAGGGGTTGAGAAAGGCCAAGGCAGCAAAACTGGAACTGAAGCTGGCAAGGGACACAAAGAATGAAGGGAAGGGCTTCTACAGGTATGTTAACCAGGAAAGGAAGGTCAAAGAAAGGGTACCCCCTTTGACAAACAACACTGGAAAACTGGTAACCACAGACAAAGAGAAGGCTGAGGTCCTTAACAGCTTTTGCCTCAGTCTTCAATGGGAAATTCTGCCCACCCCTCTTGAGTGGATGGATAAGAGGGTGAGGACTGGGAGAGCAAAGTCCCTCCCACTCTAAGAGAAGATGAGATTTTTGAGGAACCTGAATGTATCCATCTGATGCTATCCAAAGGGTCCTGGACAAACTCTAGGAGAGGGCCCATGGGAATCTCATGAGGTGTAACAAGACCAAGTGCAAGGTGCTGCAGCTGGGTCAGAGCAACCCTGGTATCAGCACAGGCTGGGCATGGACAGATCAGAGCAGCCCTGCCCAGAAGGGTTTGGGAGTGCTGTGGGTGAGAGGCTGGACATGCCCCAGCCATGGGCACTCCCAGCCCAGAGAGCCAAACGTGTCCTGGGCTGCATCCAGAGCAGTGTGGGCAGCAGGGCCAGGGAGGGGATTCTGCCCCTCTGCTCTGCTCTGCTGAGACCCCTCCTGCAGGGCTGCATCAGCTCTGGGCTCCCTGCACAGGAACCACATGGACCTCTTGGAGCACGTCCAGAGGAGGCCAATAAGAGGATCAGAGGGCTGGAGCAGAGGGGAAAGGCTGAGAGAATTGGGATTGTTTAGTCTGGAAAAGAGAAGGCAAGACTATTTACAATGGCATGTAGAGACAGGACAAGGGGGAATGGGTTTAAGTTGAAAGACAGTAGGTTTATATCAGATGTTAGGAAGGAAATCTTCACTGTGAGGGTGGTGAGACACTGGTTGCCCAGTGTACTTGTGGATGCCCCATCCCAGCAAGTGTTCAAAGCCATATTCAATAGGGCTCTGAACAACCTGGTATAATGAAATGTGTCCTGTTCCATGGCAGGGACATTGGAACTAGATTATCTTCAGGGTACCCTTCCAACCCAAACTACTCTGTGATCAGCCAAAGACCTGTACCAAGAGTTATTGAACCATTAGAGTGCTGAAAAATGTAAATTATTACCAGAAACTCCCCAACTATCCTTATTATACACATATCTGGGCTTCACTGCTGAAGTGTATAAAGTACTCTAAGGAGGCAAAAAATACTCAGCATGTACTCAAATGTGTGTGATTTACACAGCATTAATGTGTTTTTCTTTGACCTATACTGTGGTACAAGAAGCAATCCTTGTTTGTTTTCTCCTTTACAAACATGGTCAAAGCTTTTACAGTTCAGTCTTCCCTCAGGAAGCATGTTTCTGCACCTCTCCCTCACCATCTTCTCACTGGGTCTTAATATTAAAGGTTATCTACAGACCAATCTGCAGTTTCCCTGTGACAACAGTAATTTCTACAGCAATTCATTTTTCATCTGTTTGAATAGCTTTTACATCATAGTTGAAAACTAATTCAATAGCAAACTTCTTGCAGGATTAGGACTTCAGAAAATAATGTGAATGTTGATTAAGAACATGTACATTTCTGTTGAGGGCATAAGATTCTTGTTTCTTTTTTTCTGAGAAGTATATTTTGGGTGCTAGCAAACTCTAAAACTACATTTCTCACAGAGGAGCAAGATAAATGCCATGAAAACCCAACCTCCCTTTAGAATTTGCCAGTAAGCTCTGCTTCACATTGGAGCCTCCTTTTAGTTTCACCAAATTTTACTAGAAACTTTTAGAAGATTTTAGTATGAAGTAATGCAACATTTTTGAGGAAGCAGCATTTTGTATCATCCTAAACTAGAATAGCACTAGTTAGCATCTAAAGACCGTGCAAGGGTCCTGGTGACAGGGGAAGGCTACACCTATTCAAGTATCTTCTCTGCAGCAGAGCCATGAGTTACTAGGAAAAAACATTTTGGAAGTGAGGAGAACCGATAAGAAATTAAAATGCCCAGCGTCTCCTGTCCTGCCATGTAACCAGAATGTGAAGGGAAGGTCAAAATCAGTGACCTCACAAAATCACTGACCTGTACCAAGAAAACTGGGTACACCAACTGGTGCAAGGTTGTTCATCTTCTCAGGCCTAGTTCAGTTGATATGGCTATGAATTTCTCATTGCCTCAAGTCCTGGTTTATACATAGTTGGAAGACGTTTTAATCTAGTTCAAAAGGCAAATTTGAAATAAAGACCTGAACTATTCATTAAGCTAGATGACGGTATTTGCCACAATAGTCTAATAATCAGTATTTCATTTAATACTCATTTGAACAATTCAATCAGTATTTTATGAGTAGGCCAGTTTGAAAATAGGCAGTTGCTGGCTTTGTTTATTAACAAAAATGTAACTGTATAGCAGACAATTATCATAGGAGCACAAACACTGGCTACTTTCACAAGAACAGTTTGCTGATGCATACGTAGTGTTCACCTCATTTGAATTCACTTTAGTTAACCAGATATATACAATACTGTCATGTCTGTTATCAATTTTCTACCAAAACAAGAAAGAGGGAGCCTCTGTTCATATGCAGTACTTTATTAGCATCTTAACAAAATATTTGAGAAAATGACAATAGGTAGGAACAATGTTCTCAATAGATGAGTTTGGGATTACAGGCATTTCTCGAAAACAAACACCATTTTGCTGTACTTACAGTGTTTTTACACTTACACCACAAATTCTCTCTGAACCACATACTTGCTATGCATGTTGCTGGAACCCACCTGCCATTTGAAGTCAGTTTTCAAGCAGTGTGATTTCCCTCGACCTTTATTACCTAGTATTTGTCCACTATAGGGTGAGTGGGATACTGATGGGAAAGGAAGGTGGTGGAAGAAGGGAAGAGAGAGGAAAGGACTAGGGTAGACCAAATGGGAAATACATTTAAAAGCGCAGATAACTGACAGTAAAATATATGTTCTTTGGTTAGCAAGCAGAAAAAAAGGAAAGGACTTGCATACATGATAGATACGCACTAGCATTCTAAAGCAGAAGACAAGAATGTCAAGAGTGTATTCTTTCCCCACTGCCAGATGGAAGGGCTATTATTATAAATGAAAGGCAGCAGTAGTGGATGCCAGGCACTTTTGTTGTGTGCCAGATTCTGAAGTCCAGATGTAAGCAGGTTACCCCTGGGACAGGACAGGCTTCAGCTCCCGCAGCAGAACAGAACCAATCACAGTTTTCTCAGTGTTTATGATGAGCTTTGCTGTAGAGCTCTCCTTCAGCTCCACTGTGACTAGCATCAGTGACCCACTGTGCACAGTCTTAGCTGCAAACCTAGAGGGAAAGGGAAAAATAAGAAAGAAAACAGAAAAATCACTGAGGATCTTAAGGTCAAAGACTGCTAGAAATTCTTTCTGCAAGAGTTAAATGAGCTCAAATATAATAAAATACTTCTAAATTCATTAATGCATTTCAGGGGATAAACCATAAAAGCTCCTATAAATTCTTCAAGCGTAATTTGTGCAGCATTGTGTAAATATTTTTGCATTTTAGAAGGACAAAGAAGTATCATGCAAAATTTTGTATTTAGTACTAGAAACTAAATTTTATTTAAATAATTTTTAATGTAAATACTGATTCTTCTGTTCATCTACCATATTAATGCACACTGACAACCTGACTACAGCTGTACAGAATTTTCCAAGGATTTCCATTATTTGGTGCCCCAAAGACAATACAACTATGTTAAATGCAATAGAACACATACAAAAAGTCAAACTTGTACTTTCTGAAATGTGTCTCCTCCTGCAATCTCAGAAATTAATTCAAAATTTATAAACATACAAAACAATCAGTTTGAAATTACAGTAGCAGCAAGACACTGAGTTATTCTATCAGTGAATTTATCTCCAGAATCATAAAAATGTGGCCAGTATTTTAAAGCATTTCATAATTATTAAAAATCCTACAAAGGAAATAAAAAACTACCAACCAACCAGATAGACAAAAGTTAGGACTAATGCACCATTACTAAATTCCAAGACATGGGGAACCCACTAATTACATGGAATTAAAAGCAAAACTAGCCTTTTAAGCACCACAATTGACTGAAAAGCCATTTTAGGCACAATGAACTTCTGTCAATCCTGTTAATTCATTCTGTGTGCAGAGCCAGGCCCAAGAGACAGGAAGAGACAGGAAGCAAGAGGATGGCAACAGCGTCCATCTTTCCATCTTCCACAAGGAGCACAACATGCTTTCCCCCCCACCCCGCCTTGGTTACGTCTCAACAACAAAGTTGCTGCACATGGGCTTTTGAAAACACTAACAAGTGTGGAGCAGGTCTGTGACCCCGTCTGACCCCACTTTGCAGGGCCAATCTCCTCTCCTCTTTCTGAATGACACGTGTCTGAATCAGAGCCATCTGCCTCAATTTGCGCAACATCTTCAGTCACAATAGGACCCAGTTAGCCCTGACAACAGCTCACAATACAGAAAAATCAAACTGCTGCGCTGACAGCACGCTGTGGGCTATTCAAGAGCAAACCAACTGGTCAGTGTCTCCTGCCTGACAATCAGCATGGGCCTTGCAAAGCGCCTACCCGAGCCCTTGGGGATCTGTTTAATTACCATCAACATAAAGGAGGGAGTTTATCAGGAGATACTCAAAAAACTTCACTCCAGACTTAATTAAAATATTAGCCACTTAAGCAGGAAGCAGGTTCTCTTTAAACGAGAAGTAATTTCTGTCTTTTTTTTTCTTTTTAAACTAAGCATATCAAAATCTCATAACACATTATACTAATTAAGGAAACATGGGGCACTTTTCTAATGTCACCCATCACAGGTCAATCTATTTCCTTTGTCTGGATTACAGATACATTCAAAGACCTCTCTTTTTAATAGGAGGTTATAAAACAATATTACTAGTACAAAAATTACCTACTTAACTAGTTATATCAATGATTTCATCTATTTATGCTGCAATGTAGAAGATGACTATTTCTCTTGTTGACTTCGACAGGGGGATAATTATAGAAACAATAGTCTTATTAGTCACTTTATTTACTTAACAGTTGTGTCTTGGGACAACACAGAAGCAGATTATCTCTGAGTATGCACATAAATAGGTTGCTAGTTGGCACTCCTGCTGTGCTTCATAGCCCCGAGGCTTGATTTTACCCTTTTTTATCAAAAGCTGAAAGTGATACAAAGTCAGCATTCTGGGAAAGCCAAGGTGGTCCAAAGCACCAGAGATGAGTTTTGTGCTGATATTTTCACATGTGAATTTGCAAAATCACTTAGAGGATCAATAGTACTTTTCCATACCCCTGAACAACCACATAAAAATCAATAAAATGTGAGTTTGCATGTGGTTTGCAAGATGCAAAGGGCCTGATACTCAGATAATTTTACACGAAGTGTAAAACTAGCAGCAACTAATCAGCTTCTATCAATGGTCACCGATATAGGATCTGGAATTGCTAGGTGAAAGAAGAATTGGAGCGCAACAGGAAGACTTAATTCACCATTTAAAAAGCATGTATAGAAGAGAACAACACAGTGGGTTTACAGCTGCTTTTGTACTTGGGAGACCAAAATCTGTTCCTTAGAATAGGGAATATAATCTAGTTTCTAAGGGGAGTTACAAAGACACTTGTATAATCTGCAAAACTGAATACAGTTAAAACAGGATGAAGCAGTGGGCACTAGCAGTAAAACTGATTTGTCAGTTATTTAGATGTTTCAAATATACTGTCACTGAAAGATTTGGTTAATAGCTGTTTTTTCAACTAAATACATGCTACTGCATTTATATGCTAACCCTTACCATAAACCCTTGTGGATTTTTAAAACGTGTGTTGTACTCAACTAAATACCTAGAAAAGCCTAGAAAGTCATTAGAAAAATCTCTCAGCAGCAAAAAATTAATCACTAATAACATGTGTTCACTCTTAGTGAGAAACTTTGATTTTCCCCATGAGGTCAGTAATAATTTTTCACTTTTTCTGAAAGTTGATACTTAAAGCCTTCTAAAGGTTAGAATTTTAATTAAAACCAAACAAAAATTCCCAAACCAAACTAAACCCAAAAAGACAGTAAACCAACAAGAAATCATTGACTTTAATAAGCCTTGAAAACTGCACTGTGGTACATTTAAATCTAGGATATAAATTGATTGATTGCAGGTTCAAAAGAAAGAATTTGTCCTGTGGACAACTCTTAACATAAGACACTATATTATAAGCATGGTTCTGTTACAACAAAGGATGCATCAGTAAGTATAAAAAAAAAAAAAACCAACCAAAAACCTCCAAAGCAAATGAGAATACATCTGGAAAACAGAATCACATATTTACTAATAGGTTCAAGATGGCTGTTTCTGCTATGATGGAGTATTTCATTCTGTGATAATATTGATTTTAAACATTATTTTACATCATTAAACTATTCAGGAACATTTACAGCTGTTAATATTTTTCCCATTTAATAAAATCAAGACAGATTAGAAACAAAACAATGTGAGAAATATTTGCATATTCTGAACGTTAAAATTTTTTTTTTTGAAAGAATGTGAAATATTCTGAGCATATGTGACATGCGAAAAAAATAGAAGGAGTTCATACATTATTTTTACATAAATATAGTACCTGTCAGTGGGTAAGGAAATAACACATTAAAAATAGAATTCAACATCAATAAAGTACTGTATATTTTTAGAAAGTAACTTAGTCTTTCAAGAGTTAAAAATCAAGTGCAGTCTTGGTCACTTCCCATGAAAATAAAATTTGTTCATGGTAACCATACAGAAAAATTTGATATATAGTTGACATAAAGAGAAAACACAGAGTATCAGGTGCTACAATGTGACAGCATTTGCCAAACACTGACTTTGCAATGATGACTAGCCTAAATACAGACTGGCAGTAATTTTCTCTTTTTTTGTAGACAGAATATAGCTACACTATAAGGAGATGCATTTTTATGGGGAAAGGTTATGAAAATTTCATGGCAGTGAATATACAGCAGCAGACTAACTCACTTAAAATCTGCTCTTTAAAATTCAACATTTGAGAAAGTAAATTTACACCTGAACACTCACTATCGGGATATTTACAGCAGAGCAGGGTTTGCTACGCATAATTCAACAGCATTAAAACACACTCTCTCCTGTCCGGTGCTTTTCTTCCTCTTTGACTTTCCTATTCAAGCTAAATTTTCTTCTTTTTCTGTTCTACTGCTTACCACAAACAGTGACAATGGCCCATGGAGGCTAAAACTTTTTTTTTCCTCTGCTCTTTCTTTAAATCTTGTACATGAAGCCTTCAATTACTGCCTGCTGAAGCAGACAGAATCCTATTAGTAAGGAAGACAATCAGAAGATGCAATGCCCTGCCCTAGCCGTAGAAAAATAATTAGTCCAAAGCTGACAAATGTGTAATCAAGTTATGCAATGAATATATTCAAAGGGAAAAAAAAAGTACTGCTGTGAATTAGTCTTCCATTTGTAAATGTACAAATGAATAACTACAAAGGACCTTTCAGCATGTCAACTGGACAACAAAGATACTTACACTTATAGTTTCAGCACTCTGAATCTTCCTCTTGCTCTGCTATGTACAGATTTGACTTTATAATTAACACTTCATCTAAAAATTGGCTGAATTACTAATTTATTTGTATCCAATCTCTGAGTAAGCCTTAGAACATGACAAGGAAGTATTTGGCATTAGTTCTGACCTGGGGATAAAGGAAGTTTAATACTAAAACTGTAAGCACAAATATACCCACAAAAAGCAGAATCTTAATCTGGTGATTTTAACATTGATTACTACTAATAAAATTTGATTAATATTTACCTTAAAAATCGTATTATGATAATTTGACTTTCTTTTTTTTCAGTGTACTTATTGTAATTTTAACACTATATTTGAGTAAGTTGTTCAAAATACCTAATTCATTACAATAATGTAATTATTTTCCAAGATTATCTATTTTTTCAGGGGTATAAAATAATAAAATTGTAAAATAATTTGCAATCAAATGTACATATTTTTCCCATGTTTATTTGTATTGCCAAAATTAATTTTGAGTCTGTCCTCAGTTTCCAGTAAGCAGCTGCACTCTAACAAAAATGCAGAAATGCAAGGGAGTCATCTGAACTTACTGTCCAATACATAGCACAACTCCACATATTCGAAAAGATGCTGCATGAACTTTTTGTCATCTTCCAAATTTATCATTAGTTTAAAAATGTCACCATTTTTATATGTAGGTATTTATATCTCCTCCCCAAAACTTCAATGAGCTAAAAGCTTGAATCAAAATATTTGGTCCTCCCACCTAGAAAATTCTAATTGTAATACTCAATCTATTTTGTTTTCTCATATACTTTACTCCTTTTTTTTCCTACAGAATTGGGCATTTAATATGATACGTGCTTCAGTCCATTTCTAAAAGAGGCTATAAATTTTAATTTGCAGGAAAATTATTTAATTCCGAGAAAGTAGATTACCTTATAGAAAGATATTAAAATATTAAATATGCTCAGAGATCTTTACAATCAAAGATATTCTTCTGCTCAGTTAGTTCTTTAAGTGTTAAGCATTTTCTGTTTAAATAACTGGCTCAAAAGGCTCCTGTTTGTTTTTCAAAGAAAATGCTGCACATATTTATCACTTTATAGCATTCAGATACAAAAGCAGTGCTGTCCTCTAGTGGACAGCAAATAAGCCAGGCTAGAACAATCTATTTTGATTAATCGCATTTCTAAAATGACTCACTCATATACTTTTAATGTTAACATCAAATTTAATTTCTTAAACGTTATTTTAAAATTTTGCAATTTGCGTGTAAGCTTCTTAAATACAATAATATATCTACAGTGTTAAGGGCATTAAAATGATTCTGTGTGAAGGCATTCTCTTGATCAAGTATTTTGTACCAGTTAATCAAAATCTTCATATGATGGTAATACATGAAAACTGTATTAGTATATACGGGGCCCTTTTGTTAGCAGAGAGAAAATTTCAAGGTTTTGGAACATTAGGATTTGATTAGGATTTGATTAAGGAATAATTATAATAGGAAGAGTAATATGAGGAATTACGGAATGAGTACTTTCATATTTATAAAATTCAGTTTTCTTTTCCTCCATTAATAAAAATATTAACCTAAGAATAATTACTAATCAGAGAGACTTCTAGTCCTGCCTGTTTAAAGAAATATAAATGCTTAGTCTAGCTGGGCTTTTTTTCTTTTTTCTTCTTCTTTTTTTTTTTTTAAAGAAAACAAAACCCCCAAAACATAAAGCTAGAATTACTTCCATCATATACAAGAAAGCTTTAGGAGTTTACAATTTCTGGCTAAAATGAAGACTGAAATAACTGTGGACATGGATATACTATTCCATTTAAAATCCTGTCTCCTGCAGGT
Source organism: Daphoenositta chrysoptera (assembly GCA_013397915.1). Lineage (NCBI taxonomy): Eukaryota > Metazoa > Chordata > Aves > Passeriformes > Daphoenositta > Daphoenositta chrysoptera. The sequence continues at coordinate 168,221 of VZRO01005225.1, read as the reverse complement.
AAAGACTACCAGAGAAGCTGTTTTGCCTAGGGTATTTAGCTCTCTAAGTAATTCCTACTTGAGAAATTAGGAAGCAAAATCAAAGCTGCATGTCTACTACAAGTTTATTTACTCAGCTACCCACTGAAGATTTCTAGAAGAGTAGAAAAGGAAGACTGAACCCCACAGCTAAGGAACTACAGAAGCAAAACAGTCTAGGTAACTGCATCAAAGGAGCTACTTTGCAGGAGCAGAGGTTGATTTCACTTCCTTGGGGCTCTCCACCAGGCTAATTGCTTAGTAAAAAGCCTTAGAAAAGGTGTGTTTGCACACAGAACAGAAAAGGCCTTTAAAAAGTCTTTGTGGATTTACAGACCTATTTATTAGCTACTGATAACATATTTTTGTATTCAAGTGAATAACTATAAAGAATTTATGTTTCTCAGAAATTTATACACAGTATTTATCCTCAATAGATGGGTATTTTTCTTTCCAGCAGACATGCTGGAGGCAGATGCACTTGTTAGTTATGTTAAGCTGGTGGGGGGTCTGATCACTAACTTTCTGCCTGAGAATTCTTCCAAATTTAGTGCAAACTGGACGATGACACACACAGAAAAATTTTCCAATTGGACCCCTTTAGATGGAGGTTCAATACAAATGTACCTACAAACGTGCACAATTGTATACCTTTTCTCCCCACATTAAGTGTTGCTGGATTACAAAGATGTGGGGAGGATAACTGATTACTAAGCACGACATTCTCTGATAATCAAAATTGTCTGTAAACAAAACCCTCTTTCCTTTGAGAATCAGTCTGCCAATATCCTACAAATGGGACATGACAGGTTGCAAAATGATAAAAAGGGGTGAATACAACCAGACTGTCAGGCTGATGCATGGGGTGAGAAATAAAGGCTAGTGAAACACAGGTCCTTGGATTTCTGTATTTTAAGCATTTTATACAAGTTTCTATATTTGGTCTTGTTTTCGTATTATTCAGAATATGAATTCTCACCCATTGCAGTGTGTTTACTGTCGTAATATGTGATTTACACAGTATGTTTCCGATTTTGCTAAAAGATAGCAATACAAGCCTCCACAAGACAGGTGGATGGTACTTTACACCTTATTCAATAATTGCTTATTCATTAAATCAGATAGTTAAGGGCACACTAAGCAATGGCATACTACATACAGCAAGCTCTGAACAAACTACTGTATCTATGTAGTTCAGTGAAGTGTCCTTAAAAATGTTGGTCTCAGAAGGTGCACAGTCACTGCATGCATTGCTGTGCTTGAGCTAGTTAGACCTGCCACAGCAATGAGCAGAAGTTCTGTTTCATGCTTCTTGTTTAAAACTTAGCTTGCTTGCTGCTAATTTAGGTGTCTACTATGACAACACACTAAGGGATGAGAATCCTCCCTCTGTAACTCCTGGTGATGTCTAGAAAGAAGAGTTGACTATTAGTATCACCACTTTCATTACTGTAATGGAGAGGTTGTTAAAATTCCTATTTTAAAATGTGAAATGGCTGTTCTGAAGCACTTCAGAGCTTTGTTGTTGAAAGAGATTTGATTTTCTCCAAAACCTTAGATTGTCCCATACTGGGTTGTTGAAACGACAGAATTGACCATGTGAAATCTGACAACTGAAATTAATGCTGTCATGTGTCTCAGAGTGCAGGTCGATGGTTACAACCATCCTGATTAACTGTAGAATGGAGATATGTATATGACACCATGCTCACTTTCCAATCCTGCTACTTCCTGTTTGCAATTGTGGATTCCTTCCAGATGTAACAGCAGAAACACACTAGTGCAATGGACTATTAAATAAGTTGAGGTTGACTAAACTTCATTCTTCATATCCACCCCGCTGGCTTCAGAGTTTTATCTCATTGACTGATTGGGCAATGCACAGGTAGTCTTCAAGAATGAAAAAAGTAGAAAAGATGATCTATCTTGCATCATTTTTGGAGCTACAGTCATTGAGGGAAATAATATTCTGTAGTACAATGCATCCCATTTAGGAAATGTTTTGAGAAGTAGAAGGTAGAGAGGTAGGTAGCTGAAGACAGCCTGATTCTCCATCCCATTACACAATATACTCTGACTTCAATGGAAGCACACAAGTATAAAACAAAATGAGAGTGAAGAAGTCAATCCAGTTTGTAATCACCGCTCTGAACAAATTTTTCTGCCGTATGCTGCTTGCCAACATTTTAAATGCTTTGCACCATGTTTTGTTGATAGCGAGAAAAAACACTTTCTATGTGTATTTCCATCATTTTTTTCCTAAGCAAATTTAGCCTGAAACATCTCTTCTTCATGCATAGGGTCTTATGTAATAGTAGACAATATTTTGACACTTTCTAGAGGGTTATAAGAGCTTTCAAGTCTTTACAAGATTGAAGTCTGCAACTAGCCTTTTCATTCTATCACCTGCTGTTATCTTTTGCTATATTCAAAGTGAAGCAGATGATGACTACCTGTTCTTGTAGGAGCTGAAAATGAATAAAGGAGGAAGAGACCTGAGGAACTTTTAGAATATTCATCTGAGAAGAATAAGCAACACATCTTGAAAGTAACACTAGCATGAAGGACATTTCTGGGTAAATAAGGCTTGTGTCAGTTAAACAGAATATGACTGAAAATATTGAATTGAATAATGTCTTCATCTCATCATATTTTGAAATAGAACAGCCTATCTTTTTTTTTTTGGTTTGTTTTTTTTTTTTGTTGTTGGTTTTTTTTTTTTTTTTGTTGTTGTATCCAAAGCAATGAATGTTATTGCCCAAGTAGAGAACAGGAGCTCAAGTAATGGTCTATAGAAGTATCAACTTTGAGGGAATAAATGTCCTCCATTATGTACCCTCTTATCTTGAAGATGGAAAAATTCCTAGCAGACTTTCCCCACTAACAACAAACAGCAGGCATATTTCAACTGAAAAGTACTTGGTCCCTAAAGGTAGTTATTCAGAGTGATTTCATTTCCTGCAGGCACAAATACTTTTCTTTCCATGTCTTTGTCTTCAGTTATTCAAATGGTGCCCTCAGATGTGGTTTGAACCAAACGACAAAAGTTTGGTGCCTTAGCTGACTCTTTCTGAAACCACTTTTTCAACACCAAGTAATAGTTCTCAGAACATTAAAAGAGCTATGGATTTTCCAACAATCACTCTAATCACTCTTGTAAAAAAATAAGAAAAAAAGGACTCTTTTTTCTTAAGTTTTCATATTTCAGAAGGCACATTTCCTATTCAAGAAAATTTCTCTTTTGAAATGCATTTCACATTCTTGCTTCTAGTAGAAGCCTTTTAAAATTTACATAATGTTTCCACTTAATAGAAAAAGCAAGAGAGATCAATACATAAAATAGTAAAATCCTATTAAGAACATGCAAATGCATTGCATGTTGCCTTACAAGGCCCCATAATCTAAGCCCTTGAATAAACTGTTGAAGATCAGGTAACTATTCTACAGGAAGTAAAACAGTATAGCAATTTTATTTTTCAAATATATAAATATTAACCTGCATCTCTGTGCTCACTGATATACAAATACAGATATAGATGGGCTATCGAGTTCAAAATTTTTGCAGCTATCACTTCAAATAAAGCAGGTCAGAAAAGAGAGTTTAAAGTAGAATCAACTTACCACCTGGCATTTTGTACTACTCTCATTTAACAGTTAAATTATTACATTGTAACTAAGTATGTAGCAACATGGTAAAGAGAGAAAAGAAATGCACGTAAGAAAGTGTTGCTATATTGTGATATGCTCAGATATATAGCTAATATAGTTGACATTTGTATTCACTTATTTCATTTTTCTTTGGTGACTGTATGCTACTCTGTTGATATTTATTTCAAGTATTTACTTTCAAATCTTCATTATATTTGCTCTAAGTGTTTTTACTTGGTGCAAAAATAAAATCCTAATAGGGTTATTAATTGAAAGACCAGTAACTGGGTTCCACCAGCATGACAACATCTTCAGCATGAATGTGAATATGTTTAGACTGAAAGAAACCATGAAACACACCTGTTCATGTCTATTAGGTACTCTTGCACTTGTATTAAACTGTACAATTTCATTTTGAATGAGTATATTGCATTACCAGGCAATACAAATTTTTTGGCATTAGCCATCATTAAGCAGTAATACTCAAGTTGGGGATGACCAACTAATAAGTTAATATAATTTATGCTGCACAGTGCAGAACGCCAGTTAAAAAACAGTACTTCTTTTTCTGTGTAAAAAGGTATGTACTAGGCTCTTCCAAGAAGTCAGCTTAAGTAGTCCTCACAGAACAGCACAATGAGCTAGAAGTTTTTGGATGTAATTTTTGTCTCCAATATCACTTGCAATAAAACAAGACAAATGACAATCCTATAAAAACTTAGAAAATTCACTTTTAACATATTTTTATTGAATCTGTAACTGTTTGGACAAGATAGAAGGTGACTGCTTATTTTATTATCCTGAAATCATGTGTCACATAAATAAAAGTCATAATTCTTGCATCCATGAGACTTCTGCCAGAAGAGATTTCATTTTTGTTTCCTCTCATGGCATAGCTCATTTAATCCAAACATATGTATACTTTAGATACATATATATAAACTATTTCAGCAATTTTTCCAGTGTTTTGAAAGGATTCATTATCTAATATCTATCTCAAATATTCATTCATGTGAATCTAGGATTTACTTTAATAATAAAGCATTACTATTTAAAAGATGAACAGGTTCATCACAGTATCAACTAGGTAATGTTCCTGCTTCTGTTCTCAGTAACATCTAGGTGGAATTATGACTACAAAATATCTGTGAACTCCAGTTAGTTATGGTGAAGCAAACAAAGAACTATTTTCTAAATGCTTATCAACTGCTAGGCCTTTCTCGTAGGCCAATTAAGTTATCATAAAATATTTTTTTTGCTAGATGGATTATTCTATAGTCTATTCTATAACTACCGTGGCAGACTGAAAACACTGTATTTTGAATCTAAATAATCAAAGACTTCAGGATGCTTTGAAGCACTCTGAATACTTCGGCTTGTACCTTGAAGGAGTGTACCCAACAGTAAGCACATCTTCAATTCATTTACTGTTGGTTATAGACTCTGTTGTAGAAAACTTCCTTTAAAAGAAACCGAAAGAGCAAAAGAAAACAACATCAAATTAGAAACTTATCTACAACCAGGAAACCTGTGGCTAAGCTAGGAACTAGGCTATTATTTTAGGGAGCCTTTTTGAGACTCAGTGAACAAAACAATCCATCCCTATGTGGTAAGTCTCATGTGATAGATAGGGTAAAGATGGAGAGCACCTGTATACTGCAGACACTTCAGTCTCTCTTGATTGACACTCTCACCTTGTCTTTGAATTGATGTTGAGAACACAGGCTACACAGATCCCTCAGGGATGCAACAAATGAGGACTCTTTCATGGAGGATCAGGTGTCAACAGTGACAATCATTTCAGTGCAATTGCACTAGCTGTGCCATGTTTTTATGGTGAAACAGAATTTTATCATTAACCGTATCAAATACATAGGAAAATCCAGCTGGGTTAATGCAATGCAATACACATGCCCAACAATGCAAAAGAGACTACATCCAACAAAGAGAAATATCACATTATTAGTCTTGTGTAGGCTACAGCATTCTCACCATTTCAAACAGCCACTTCAGTCAGCAAAATTTCAAAGAAAAGCATTGCTCTTTTCTTTAAAAGAAGATACTTTGCTCTTATTGAATAGCAAAATTCAGGGAACTAGAGGTAATTCAGAATTTAGTGAACAGTTTTAGTAGATGGTAAAATGTTTGTTCCTGTCACAAGTAAGATGCCATACAGATTCAAAGGACTAAATATTTTGAGTCAATCACATTAAAAGCTGTCATTAAGTAACAATTGCATCAATTCCACCGACATTCTGTATCACAGCATTTGGATGAAATGGATTAATCTAGAAGTAACAACTAGACATTTGACAGGGCCAATGACTTTCTTGGCTGATAATTGTTTTTGCTTGCAGATATATATATGGGAACATCAGAAAATAATGTCAGAAAACAAGTTGCTTCTCACAGATGATAAAACTAGAGCAGGCTACTTAACTATGGGAAACAGAGAGAAAAGTTAACCCCCCCCCCAAAAACCTTCTTTCAAGTACTGTGCTTTACAAGGCTACCTCTTACCTTTGAAACAAAACAAGGGAAGGACAATTTCCTCTGTGTACAGTGAAGTCTAGACATTTCTATATACACTCACATAATGAGCTCCAGAGTACTTAGGCTCAAGTTACTATCTGGTTAGGATTATAAAGTTTTCCCTAATGCTGTCAAATGTTGATGAATTTTGGACAACTAACCATATTAAAAGATGGTCCTACTTTGAATAACATATAATCTTACCTGTGTATGTTATCTTGACCAGAAGGGACTACACCCAGGTTTGCTGCTTTCACTACCCTCTCAATTATTACAAGTCTAGTAGAGTTCTGTGGAGCAACAGCTATTGTAGCAGATGTCTCATTCATTCCTGCCAGCATTCCTGAAACATTAAGTATTTCATTATGAATACGTTAAGATTTGCTTGCTTATTAAACATTAAACCAAAATAGTAGACATCTAAGCAAAAAAAAAAAAAAATTGCATTAAAAGTGAAATAATATATTCAGAAAACAATTTTATAAGAACTCACATAATTACCTTAGTTTAATGTCTTACTTGTAATGACCTATTATCAGAAACAAATTAGTAATAGCTGAACAATGGTTTGTGTGATACTAATGTTACTGTGAAACCAAGGTAGATCTTTCTCATAAAAAGCTTAACTTAAAAGAAGAATGCAAATGCAGAAATTAAATACTAAGTAAGACTGAATTGAAAAGGTCCAACTTAAGAAAGACTATATACAAAGACCCCTTATAATCTTTTAATCATACATTCAATTATAATCCCATATCCAATTGCTAAAAATGATCTTGAAATTCAGATAGTAATAATTGGTTCAATTTAGTTATATCAGAGAAAGTCAGCATATTAGAAACTGGGACATATAGTTAGTATCCAGCTCTCTAAAATATCAAGATAAACTATTTGAGTAAAATAATTTTGAATATCACAATGAAATTGAACAGAAATGTCAGGATTATATCCAAACCCATGACAAAGAAAAAGTAAAGAAGGATATGCCATTCAAGGACATTTTAACAAAACTCACACTTTTTTATCAATATCCATTGTTTAGAATGATTTGTTGGATGCTTATGTTGATTAAAACACAACAGTAACTATGACTTAACACTGTGTGTGTCTTTTTACAGTATGTTCAGAAGCTGAAAAAGCAGACAAACAAAGGAGCACGGTACTTCAGGCAGAAATATGAAGCATCTGAAGCAACACTAACAATGAAAACAATGGAAAAGTCTCAAAAGCCTAATGTTTTAGGGCTGCACATACAGCTTGAACCCAGAGGAAACAGTAGTACCAAGATGCTAAACAGAGCAATTAAAACAATAAATCCAACATTTTAATGACCCAGAATGCACTGCTGTCACAGAATAAGAAATATGAAAGTAAAAATGGAACAGCTGATAAGTAAATAATAGGATATTTTTGAAGAGAACAAAAATAAGCATACGACTTTTATAACAATCAGATTTATCTTGGGAGTAGAACGTTCTGTTTCAAATTGGTTAACTATTAGGCAAAAGCTTTACAAACTACATACGCAGACTAAAACTGCTTTTAAGCAGAGCATGGGGACTGACATAACACTGCTGAGAGATGTGTGTACTTATTTAGGATTTAAACCTTCTCCATTAAGCTCTATTGAAGAGCAAATGCTGAATAAATGAATGCAACTATGTTTATGTTAAAAGCCTGTTTCCCGCAGCATGTAATTAAAGGAAATGTTGTACAAAGCCAGTACTTTTGTCAAGCTCCTGTAAATGGAAAGATGGATAGCACTCAGAGAAGTGAATGCATTGCTTCATATTTAACCTTAACACTCTTGTCATTAATGGTTTGTCTAACTTGTTCTATAAAAGACAAGGTACTGCTCCATTGAAGTAAAATTAAAAAAATCAACTAAACCATGCTTTTCAGAACAGAAGATTCATTATCGTAGACTAATGTATTGGCATAAAGCAAAGTAACATCCTATCAAGTAAGGCACACATTCAATCTGCTTTTTCACCCCCCTTTATTTTTAACTCATGCTGTTTTATTGTTATAGGCAATTTGTACCACTCAGCATGACAGTGTAAACTGAATCAAGATTAATTTACATGCAAAAGAACACTTAGGAGAGCAGCGTGGTAAGCAAATGTATTGTCTCGATTGCTGAGGTGGAAAAGAACCTGGAAATAAAAAAGGGTACTCTAATTAAGGAGCATCAAATATGATTGCTTGGGGTAGTCAATGGCCAGAAAATACTAAATGTCCAACCATTTAAAGCATTAGCATCCTGCTTGATAGGAAAACAAATTTTACATATATATAATTTTAATAAATTTAGGGAAACTATCTGTTTACTTAACCAAGATTGGGGTTTGTTGTTGGCTTTTTTAAAATGTGATTCAGGTATACACTTCTAAAAAAAAAGTTGACAAAATGATTTTAAAACATGTCTCTTGAGAGAAAAAAATCCTAAAGTAGTTTTAACTGCCTATTTTAAAAACACTGTCATAAAATTTCTGATTAATATCCAGCTGTAACAATCACATGACACGTTTAATATTGCTTGAAACATGAGAATCTAAGAATACTCTAGCCTGCGCACAAAGCAGCAATTAGTCTGGGTTAACTACCTGATACGATGAAATAACTGTACGTATTTTAAATAATAAAAGAAAATTAAACTGGAAAAATTACAGTGATGGGTAACAAGGTATGTTAGCCAGCAGACTAGTCCTATTCTGAACTGAGGGAAGCAGAGTTTTAAAAACAACAGACAAGTTGAAATTTGGATAGAGTTCCCAATAATAAATGTTCCACTCATGCAGAATTCCTGCTATGGCAACTTGACTTTTTATGGGGATGTGATGTAAAACAGGGTATAAAATTCTGAGGCCTGAAGGGTCAGAAGACATATTTGAGCAGAAAGGTAAAGAGTGTTTGACAATACCATTTTTATCCACTCATTCCAAACTGTCAATCACAACAACCACTAACTCAGCTGCTGCTCTGGGGAACTACTTCACCAGAGGATTCCTGAGCTCAGGAGGGAAGGAAAGGGGAGATGGTGTAGCAAAGCTAAGCATATCATGCACAGCATGTGGACAAAATCAGCTTTTGAGGTTCTGCCACTACCACCAGATAACCTTCACAGCCATGAATATTCAATAACCTGTCTGCCCCTCTCTCTTTGTGCCACCAGGAAGAAAATGGACATATACAAATGTAACAGACAATGCAAAACAGCAGAGTGTAATTGAGTAAAAATGTGTAGCAATGAATTGTCTTCTACACAGCAGTGTAATACCAGCTATTTCCTCTTTAGCATTCTTATTAGGTTACACATGCAATTTAGATGCAAAAATCCTTAAAACCCATACATATTTTCATTCTCTTCCAGTGTTACCTTGCATTTCTAATATTCCTCTCATTCTTTCATTATTTTTTGACTATCTGTTTTGGTCACAAATAAAACCAGGCATCTCCAGATACAGGACTTGAAACACATTCAAAACCAACCAGAAAAAAAAAAACCAAACAAAAAACCAAAAAAAAAAAAACAAGGGAAAAGAAAAGAAAAAGCATGACAAGTGACAAACAAGTTATATAAATCAGATTCATTTGGAGAATACAGGCAAATTGAAGTTAAACACAAAATAGAATAATATATACCAACTTCTAAATTTCCCTGCATTTATTATTGTAATTTGCGTTTTTCATTTAGCAAGAACACAAAGTAATTCTTCCCATATGCTACCTGTTCCTAGATTTTTGTAATAAATACTTATGCAAAATATAGAATTGAGACCTCTGTTACCAAGAATATTCTGATACAGCTGATATCCGTAAGAAAAAAGATGCAATAGGAAAGGTTTTTAAACCTGTGGTAAATTTGCCAGCCTGCAAAGTCCTGCATTAAAGAATGAATTCAGGAAGACAGAGCGAGCGATACAGAAATGCCAAGAGACCTTCATGGATTTACAAATACTTCATATAAACAAATTTTCAAATAGCTTTATTCAGAGTAGCCTTTCTGCTCTATTAAACATAGCAAACAGCTGCCAGATTTATTCAGACAAATAATCAACAACCATAGAAGTAAAATGGCAGAAGAAAAAGGAATTTTGGCAACAACTCCACAGAGGACCACAGCTATTCTCCAAGTACACTTCTTCTATGTGCTCATGGTTCTGTATGGCCAGTCAGGAGGAAAAAAAGCCCTCAGTCACAGTAAAGCATACAAAAACTCTATCAAAATATCACAAAGCAAGCAAACATAAAAACAGGGAGGGAGGAAGCACAGTAACCTGCCTTCTTTTCACTACAACCTCAGCTACAATTTTTAGAAGGGAGCAGTTTAAAATAAATGTGCCACAGCCTCGTTCAATCACTCACCTTGGTTTGCTGAGCAGGTATAAAGCAGAGAGGCAGGCTTTAGCCAGCAAAGGGTAAGAACAGCAAATAAGTATCAATTGGTTATGAAAACAAAGCACAATCCTAACTTTTCACTGCAGCCATAAACTTAACTGCAAATGATCTAGACAGTATTTAAACTACTTTCTTAATAATTCAAAAACACAAAAGCAAGAAATGCTCAAAAGCAATAACTAATAATACATAACATTACTCATTGGTGTTCTTGACTGCTTGATGGATATACTGAGTTTCTGAGCCTTATACAGCAATGAGACAGGATCCCATGGGCATATTCTCATCTCAATGTGAAGAGACATACACATGTAAATCCCCATACATTGAGATAGATGAGTAAACACTACTAATTTTGAGTGCATCCAAAATGTAACCTTTTATATTTTAAAATATCTAAGAATCATATCCAAATTAAAGATAGCAGTATTGACTATTCCATTTAATATATGATCAAACCTAAGCAAAATTTTCTCTAATTATTTTGTATAAAATATTCAAGTCACTAAAAGCTCTTATGGGGGTTTTGTGTTTAGACTAGCATCAGAGACTTACATTCTTTAAAGACACAATATTAGTAGAATCCAGAAGTATAAAAACCAAGTCACCGTTCTAAAACAGTATTCCAACAAGAGTACTTATTCATATATAAAGTGTTTGAAAGTGAAAAGATCAAAATCATCTTCAGAGTAGCTGAGGAACAGATACACTAATAGAATTTAAAATTAGTATTGGAATAAAGAATAGTAAAAACCAATGCAATACCAATGTATAAATGGTTTATTTCCTTGAGCTGGCATCCCAAGTTTCTGCTTTACTGATAGTAGGAAAGGCATTCACACTGCATGATCGGAAGCCAAAACTCTTTGAGCCAAAAGACCATTTCAGGGTAAAGGATGGGCTTTGACCCTTTAAAGACTGCATCAAATCACAGCACATTCTTTTTAAGATATTTTTAAACTACTTAATATTGTCAGACTGAATACTAGCAGTGGCTAACTCAACCACCTACAACTGGAAGCACTTGCTGTATGCTTGGAAATTGGAAGTCATGCAGCCGTCTTCCCATCCAACTACATTTACTGAAGCTGCTGAATTATTTCTCACCTTGCTCCTTCTTAAAATCTTTCTCTGACATAGTGACAGGCAAGAGCAGTTCTCCAACAGGGGGTTGAATGTTAACATTGAAATGATCATCCTTTGTGCTAAAAAAAAGAAATTACAGAGAATCAACCAAGTGCTTTGACACAAATTAATATATACATATCAGCTCCAAATTTTCTGTGAAATCTTTAAAAAGTTTAAGAACTACCTGTATTATTTCCACCTTATTAATTTGAAAGCTGTCTAACTTCTTACATTAGTAAAGCTGTTCCATTTTCTCCAGTACAAACGTGATATGCATGGTCTTGTATTTCTGAAAATGTAACTTTTACTCATATCAATGTTTATTCGTAAGCTATAAAGAATCACACTCAAACTAAATGCTTGCAAAGAACAAATTATTGTGCATTTTACAAATAGTTTAAAAGAATTGTTACATGTCCTGTCATCAGCTACAGCTGTCCTAGAAATACAGCTAAACATAGGAAAGGTATAATTTCAGACAAAAGGACAATATTGTCTGAAAAAAACCCCACAAACATGCCAAACAATAAATACAGTAGTAAAGACGAAATATTTTTGATAACTTCAATTTTACAGTATTTGGTATAGTTTAACAAAACCACACAGCATACTGGTTAATGCAAAAGCATGCTGGAAAACTGTAGAACTTGAGGCCATTTTCTTAATGGTTAAATAATATGGTTAATAAGAATGGTTAATTAAAGTTAAATAATACTATCACTAGAAACATAATACTATCAAATGTTACACATTTCTCCTTAAGAAATAAACATCATAAAGTGAACTTCCTCTGCCTATCCATTTAATTCTCTGTTTCCAACTATTTTGTCTTAGACTTCTTCAAGGCTAGAGAAACCCAAGACACATTCACTCTGCTATGTTTCATTGACTACCTGTACCATAAGGGATTTGCCTAGCAATTCAGGATCAGTACATCCAGTCAGAATCGTTGTTAATGCTTTAAGGCCTGAGAAATTTTTAGAAAAGAACACTTTTCCTTTTTTTTTTTTTTTTGCTGGTGTACCAAATAGCCAATATATATTGATTGGTGATATGCCTCAGATATCTTACTTAAATATAATGACACAATCATTAGAATGGAAAATACATTTCATCAATTAACATCCATGTTATTTAAATTAACCTAAAACATGTGTTACTGATTTTTTATAACTCTGCAACTTCAAAGTTCTGAAACAAGATAGACTGATGAAAACAAACAGCACTACAGGCCAATAATATAGAAAACATGTGTCTCCTTCCTCCAGATGCAAGACAAGCCACCTGGAAACAGAAAAGCATTTTACAGTCCTACTACACAAAATTCTAATACTTATCATAACTACCCCTTTTCAGAAGGAAATGCTTGGGAACTAGTACATTCCTATTTTCTAGCTTCTGATGTATTATAATTGTGCTTATGGGTGCAGTCTCAAGTATGGGCTGTTCAAATAAAACCGCACATTTATTTGAGAACTGCTGTTTAGTAAACATATGGGCGAGCAATACCTTCAAACTTGCTAGTACTTCCTTTATAAAGAATCTGTTATTAAGTGCTGCTTTTAAAAGCTAACAAATTCAAACTTTTTTTTCCCCGTACTACTTTTTCCCCCTGTACTACTTTAAATGCCATCCATCTCTAAAATCATTATTATAATAAAAGACCAGGAACTGTTTGATTGGCTAGCCTGGTTAAGTGCACAGCAAAATAAGCAAGGTATTTTTTTCTTTAATTTTTCCTTTGAAAAGTGATTAAGAACTCAATCAGCTTAAGAGCTGATGGAAGGGTCTTTAATCAATTGCCTCATTAATTTTTTGCTGTTCATACTTACTAACTGGACTATAAGACTAACACTTTCAAGAATACCTTCATTGACACTATTCAACTGATTGTTCAACCAATGTTATGTTTCATATTTAAGGAAGATGTGCTCTACATAATTCAGCATGAAACAGATGAACCATTTTGTGTACAATGATTTACATCCTACATTGAGTGAGATGCCATTTTTACATAAACTTGACTGATAACATCAATTACTAGATTGCTTTAATGCTTATAACAATATTTTCACAATAAGAAGGAATAAAAGCATGAGTACAGCTTGGGTTTTTATGTCTGTAACTGCTCAAGAGGACCACTTGACACCTCTGCTGTTAACAAACATTCCACTTCCATTTCCTCTAGTGAATAAATAGCTAATACATATTCTTCGATAAAACATGAACTCTTCATAGCCTACAATGAGAAATTCGGATTGCTAGTTGTTCTTCAAATCTACTTTGTTCTTAATTTCACTTTAGTCAGCATCTGGGTTACTTTGCATTACTTTAATTCTAGTGTGCTTCAGTAAATTTCTTTCTCAGCTAGCAAAAATCATCCTTCCTTATAGATTCTCTTTATCAGACACTTCACAGATTAAAATAGCTTTTGTTTATTGATCTGCATCTTTCATTACATCTTCATATTAGAGAGCTCATAACATCTAATTTAACAAAAGTTACTTCATAATTCCACGGAACTACAATACAATTCAGAAGGGGCATTAGGAAATCACCTGGTTCTACCTCCTGCCTAAGCAAGGGTCACCTTAACTCACTTTGCTCATGTCCATTTGAACTCTGAGTATCTGCAAAGATGGAGATTTCATCAGATATTGAATGGAGAAGTTTGAGAATAAAATTGAGGCTTGCAACACAACTACTTAACTTCCTCCAATACCTAGGGAACTAAATTTCAGTGTATTTAACTTATTTATTTATATTTTCAAGACTATAATTAGTATAAATGATGCTTAAACAAAAAACTACATTAACTTCTAAAAATCTGCTGGACAGCTGGTTCAAGCTGCACTGAAGCATCTCTCAGGTGGTGTTGCTTTAACTTTCCTGGAAGATCAAGGTGAAGAAGCTTACTGGAAAAAATACCCAAAGTTTCTCAGGCCAACAGAATGTGTTTTTAGGGTTCAAAAATGAAAGACTGCATTTCCTGGTATTAGCAAGTGCAGCTGGTAAGTTACAGCCTTAGAGGCACATGAATACTTAATGAAAAGTCCTTAGAGGGAAGCTCTAAAAGGATCAAACAGTTGTGGATGTCTGACAGGAGTACCTTGCCAACAGTAGCTTGCAAAATCTGTTATGTATTTAATTGTGAACTTATGGGCAAATAATAATAGACATTGTTACTCTTATTTATTCCTTAAAAACTATTAAACTGTACATATTGTATTTTTAAAAGACTTACATCACTTTCATGATTCAATTTCAAGTATCACATGAATTTATCCTCTGATGCACACATCAAGATGAACAAATGAGAGACAATAATGCTCCCACGGGAACAAAGGGAGACTTACTAGCTCCATGATAAAGGACACTGCAAGCCTAATATTCAACCCTTTAGAAGATGCACTGTTTAGTTTTCTGCAGATGTCTGCTGATGGAGTGGGAGCAGCTAGCACCTGTCATTTGAAACCCTTGGCTATTCCCTCTCTCTTCTCTCAGTTTGGTTTTTTTAAAAAAAAGAATTGACTCTGAAGGGTTACTGGTAGAGACGTTTTCTACCATAATAACAAATTTGAGAACAGTGTAAAAATAAATAAAGTAAATAATACTAACACTTGTGAATGAGTTCTTTTAAAATTCCACAATAGCAGCAGTTAAAGTCTTGATTTCCAAAGTTTTTAATCAATTATTATTCTAATCAGACTGGGGAATATTCTTCTTGTTCTTTATACTATCCTTTTTTTGTTTCACTTCCAGCAGCAGCTTATCCCAGAATATATCTATCCCAAAGCAGCTAACTATTTTTGTCTTGTATTCACAAAAATCTCCACAAATAATCAAAGAAGAACATAAGAGGAAGAGCAACACTAAGAGAGAATTAAGTTCCTGCAAAATAAAATATGGAATGAAGAAGTATAGAAGACCTGATTCATAGTCTTGCTGAAGAAAGGAAAGGACTGCATCCTGCTTTTATGAGAAAAAAAGGGCCAAAGCAATAGAACAAATGAAAGCAGTTGTTCATGTCCAGCCTTCTTTTTTCCAGGTCAGTTATTTATCTTGGCATAATTGTGTTCTGGAACAGGGCCAACTGACTACTTTAGAGTAATGAAATAAAGAGTACCAGATTGCTTGTCTTACATCTATAAGCAACTTGGTGATCTGCTGACAAAGCACTAGGGAAGGAAAGAGCAAGAAAAAAGTGAAAATGCAAGAGACGGTGATTTGAAGACAGTCCTACATCTCTAACATTAGTTTTTAACATATTCCATAACATATTCCACTACATAATTTTAATCAGATGCTTTTGTGCAAGCATCTACACCTGAATGCATCCTCGCACTTAACAGAAATACTGACTGCTACTCAACTGACCCAATACTACTCAATGACTAAACATTTACTCCACTTTGCAGGTAGAAGTTCTGCTTGGGAAGA
This sequence comes from Daphoenositta chrysoptera, assembly GCA_013397915.1. Lineage (NCBI taxonomy): Eukaryota > Metazoa > Chordata > Aves > Passeriformes > Daphoenositta > Daphoenositta chrysoptera. The sequence goes on along the minus strand of VZRO01005225.1, from coordinate 152,054 downwards.
CTTCTACATCAACACAGAGTGAAGTAAGTGAATTTCATGCCGCAAAAAATCTCTTCCTTTGAAAACAAAATTTAGAGCAAAAGCTTCTACAATGAGATGGAACCTGCAGAGAACAGTCTGAACAATGTTTTCAAATCTCATTCATGGAATTTACTTCATTTAAGAAATTGCTAGATTCTTTCAGCTACGCCAGACTTCTGGAGTAATCAGCAAAATGTTTTCTTTATATAGTACAGGACAGATGAAGTGAACAGTCTTTTCCATCAGCATAACAACTGTAGAAGAGTATGTGTTCTCCTCATCAGAAGGAGAGGGTCCTTCTGATGACACTAGGACGTAAGAAACACTGATATCAGGTAAACAGTTTATTCTGAAAAAGAATGGAAGGCATAGAAACTGTTGCTTTCATTTGATTTCTCTTTCTTCTTGGGAGCTCTGATTGTATTCCTCGTACTTAAACCTTGAGAAAACTAGGGAGAGAGATGCATGGCATGGACATCTCCCCTGCACCAGTTTCAAAGAAAGCTGAGCAACTCCCTGCATACTTTTCAAAAGAACAGAAAAAAGAAGAGAACAATTCTCCATAAATTAATTTTATGTTTAGAACTGTGGTTCTTCCATGGTTTAGGGAACAGCCAAGATAATTTGGAAAGAGGGGATGAAAAGAGTAAGAAAGAAGTAAAGACAACCTTTCTTCTCCAGCTTTCAATGCTGTAAAAGGACATTTCCCCTTCACCTTTAGTTATTCGTCATACACCTACAAGAAATTGGAGATTTGCCCACTGAGTTTTACAAACACGGACAGGAATTCATAATGTTAAATACATATACACAAAACAGAATAAGGGCATGTATATGCTATAACTGTCTGTCTCTATAACTTTCCTTGTCTTCTATCTCAAGGGATTAAAATATTTTCATTCCAAGGATCCATGGCCAAATTCTGACATGGAAAAGCTCCCAGATCTTTGTTCAGACATCTCAAAAAAATAGTAAACTGAGAGAACAACCTGAGAATATCTGAAAAGTAGAGACATGCAAGACAATAAAGATAACTCAAGAGGCAGTGGTAGGATTGTCGAAATGGTGAACACTAGGAGCTCGACGATTCAAGAAAAAACACACTGATGTGGAAATCTTTAAAATCTGACATGGGAAAAAAAAGAAGTAATTCCACAGTCAGTGGAATATTGCAGGTAGTCTTTTATATCAAGGATCCATTCCAACCTTTCCTCTGCTCAGCTGATGCCTACCTGCTTAGCTAAGGCTCAGGTCTCTTACTCGGATGGTGAATATACTAAAATTTAACTAGAATTCAACAAGCTAGCAACCCACCTTGAAGGCAAGTTAGCCAATAACAAATTGCTTTAAACTTCCAGGCTGTGCATATCCTGCTTGCAAAATGAGAACAAAGTAACACAGAAACAAAGAGTAACACTCAAAAAATCTTTTAGAAGACCAAGTTCCTCCATTTATTCCTCTTTAACTTTCTGCTTAAGAGGCATTATCATGCAGAACACCAGTGTGGCTGAAATAGCTGCCTCTGCAAGAAGGTGGCACAAGAAAAATAACAATGAAGAGATATTCTTTTTACAAGTACATGCTGTGAACATCCTAATACACATTCTAAATAAATGCATTAGGCACAGTTTTCAAGTTAAGGCGTTTCACCTCGTTTTAATTAGATGTGTGATCTTGGTAAGGTTTGCTTACCAAAAATAGTATTTGTGAGGGAGATCTTTCAAAACTCATTCCTCCAAACCTCTATAATGCAGTTTCTCCTTCATTGTCCTTGACTTGTACAACAAATTCAGAAAAAGATCTAAATATTATATGACTCATGTTAGTTTTTTTTTCTTTATACAGTTTGTATTTATCGAACCACTAGTACAACAGCACATCCCTAAGCAGAAGGGTAGTGTTTGCTATGCAAAACACACAGTCCATGATTGGCATCTAAGACCAATTGATCTACCCATTACCACTATGTCCCTACCCCCACAAGCTTTACTACAAAGCTATTGATTTAAACACTGCCGATCGGTTTCCATTTTCTGATTTTGGGCAGGCCAATTAAGAAAGTGAGTAATTGTGATTACACTGCTTCAGGATCAATTACATTTGATGCAAGATAAAGTGCTCCTCTTAGAACAACGTAAAGAAAATTGTTATGATCAGGAATACTTTACTGCTGAACATGCTTCTAGCAAAAATACAAAATAACTGACAACATCTTTCATAGAGATATGTTAATAGGAAATAGAAGAATATCAACACCTTTGTGGGCACAGTATTTCAACTACTTTTTGACAAACTTCTAGAAGTCATTCCTTCTTTTGGATAAAAGCTTTTTAAAAAGTATGACAAGTTATAAAGGCTGCAGCCGAGTTCTTTGAGACATTGCTCCCAAAAGATCGTACTGCACAGTCTCTTCAGTGATACTGAAGATCAGTAGGATTTTGAACAAAATATGTTTTCAGAGTAAAATAGCAAATTCAATGCAAATAATACTTTACCTATTTTTATACCATTTTCTAGGAACTAGTGGCAAAGAAACAAGGCCCTATCAATTAGCAAAGGAACAAAGTAAGCAATTCCTATTCTTAATTTAATTTTAAACTTAGCTTGAGCGCTTTGTCATTGGACTCACATTGTCTAAATCATTAAAATGAATACACCACTGAGGTCTGAGGCAAATCTATTTACAGTGATGTTACTCATAGTCTGGTTGTTGTTCAGGAATATTGATCTGTCTTGTTTGTCTAATAGGAAAATAATAAACAATTACTAGGCAATGTTGGAGAAAGTAATCAGTTTTTATATATCACTAATACAGCAGACCTCCCAAAACATAAAGGTGATGATCTGCATAAAATCAATGTGTTATGCTACATTGCTTATCCTCATCACTGCTAAGATTCTTAGCAATAAATGGTGTAAGTTAAAAATCAAATCATTGGTAGACTGGAAATACATACTTGAAAGAAAAATATCTGCTTTATTTTAAGAAGAATGTTCCTCCTTGATAAAGTGAGCACATTCTATTTTATAAAACTCAAAATATATTTAGGAAAAGAGAGTCTATAATTTGGAAGCAATTTTGAAATTGCACTGCCTACAAGGGAAATTCCTTCCCAAACAAACATCAGGCAACAGTTCAAAGCTGTTTCCAGACTCCAGCAAACAGCATTCAGACCAGCTGTAACAACGTGATGTGCATAAGCTACATGCTGCAGACATTTTGCCTGGAGTACAAATATGTGTAAACTGACTATGCAGGAGCATCCACTGAAGAGGGAAAGGTTTGAGAAATGGACAGAAAAAAATCCAATAGTAAACCTCCTTGCCCCTAAAACAAGAAACATTATTTTGACAGTTTTTTTTTTTTTCAGGAGTCCCTTTGGTACATCTCTATTATTAGGATTTTCATGATATTATGACTTTTGTCTTCAATAACCTGTAAGTTAAACAAGCTGTGCTTAGTAGCAGTACGTTGAAATTGCTACGGAAATGTTCTAAAGGAAGAAGTACAGAACTTTGACAAAGGGCTTCCGTTAAAGTGAAATGCAGCAATGGGAATGTCTATTCAATATCCCTTTTTTTTTATGCTGAATATTGAAATCAGTGCTTCTTGCAACAAAACATGTAAAAAACCCACTATTTCAGAATATGTTAAAAAGAAAAAAAAATGTGCAGATCTGTATAGTGCTTTTGCACAGTTTCAAAGACTATATAAACCTGAAAACCTCTTAAAAGAAGCTGTTGAGTTTTCTTCCATCCACTCTTGCCCATTGTTGGGACATTGCTACTGTAAATTACCCAGGTTTCAAATGCTAGTTTGTAACAGAATTCTCACTGGGTGAATGGGTTCCCTGCTAGCCTAGAATCCAGAAGGAAGACCTTGCACACGCCAATAACAAGCACAAAAAGTGAAAATCAGGCTAGAGAGGATTTAGTCGGCCAGCCAGTTACTTGGTTTCATTCTCACTACTCATTTAAAAGAATCTACAGCATGAGGGATAAACTTCTTTGGCCTGGAAATTTTGGGGTTGTTTTCAGGCAGTATGTTACAACGACCATAAACAGCCATAGTAAACATTCAGGGTAGTAAAACTGCTCACATTATGTGCCATTTTGACTTGCTGTTTCTTACAAAGAAGAACACACACAAAACACTACAGAAGAACAGTCAGACATGACTGCTCCTTCCAAGATGGTGTTAACGAGAAGAATCCCAAGAAGAGTGGGACCAAAAAAAAAGCTTCTAAAAGTAAAACTGAACACTAGTAATGTGTTATTTCTCTAAAAACATCTTGGATATATGTCGTGCTGTAAGTTTTGTTTAATTCTTTGAATATTTAATTAAACAGTGAGTCTGCTACTGCCAAGGAGACCTCCAGTACACATTACTTTTGCCTTCCAGGAGCAAAAAATTACCCTTCCCCCACCAAGAACTTACCATAATTGGAAACTGGCTGTCTGAGTAGAATCACAGAAGTCAATACCCATTGTAGCAGTAATGGATCCTCCAGGCTGAAGGCACTCTGCATGAAGAGATTTTTAACAGGTGAAGTACCCATGCAAGGCAACAGAAGACCTCAGGTGCAACCCCCTAAACTTCATATAATTAGAACGCCCAAAAACCTCTCTAAGCAAAAATCCGATAGTTGTAGTTTTATTACAAGTAAGTATCACCCAAATGTCACACTTGCATGTTAAAGTGCCCTGGATCCCATCTCTCACCCAGTTACTGCACATGAAATGTTGCCATTTCAGTCTTACAGCCCCATCAACTAAATAAGGCTTTGTATCAGAAAACTGAGGAAAATTATTTACAGAACAAAATATATTGAAGTGGCATTCTTTTAATTGTGTACAGATCCAGCACTGAGATTTCATTTTCAATAACAGTAGTTTGCAGATTTAGTTAGTAAATAGCAAAACACAACAAATATTAGTAAAATCTACATTAATACACACAGTAAAGGAAAATAAGCTGAACTTAAACTATTTCATAATTACTGTGGTTTACTCATCTCTCAATATTCCACTTGCATTAGTTGGAAAGGAGAAGAAAGAGTAGGAACACTAAATGGAAGATCACTTCGTGCTGTAAAAGCAGTGCAGACTCAGACACTCTTGACAGTTAAGATATCAAGAGACATACTCAGATTCTTGACCAAATCACTACACTTAGTTTCCTTAATGTTGTAGAGATAAAGCTTTCTTTAAAGGCTTTTCCTTGTAGGCTCTTTCTCCACATAAGTAAAAACAAGCACTGAAGCAGACTTTGTCTTCTTAAGATTACAACAAAGAGCTGCAAGCACAGTTAAAAGAGAAGAATTCAAATAAAAAGGATTGGACAGGCAGAAAAATATGTAATTTCCTGATTATTCATAATGTATCTGATACTTTCCAGGAACTGAAAATAGGCAGCTGCTGCATGATAAAATGGAACAAAATTTAACTAAATCAAAGTTAAGTCTGTAAAAATACAGAAAACGTGGAGTTGATGCCGATGGCCAAAGGCTTAACTAACACTAGGAAGTGAATAGGAAACAAAGTATTCCAAGGAGTCTGTGTAATGCGTTAAAATATTACAGGCTCCAGCTTATATTCAGAATAAATCTTACCAAAGTCTTTGAGCTTAATGTTTCCAAAGGGAAGTTTCAAACACACTCCAAAGGGAGTTTCAAATACACTTAGCAACAGGAAAATGTTGTGCACAGGGATTTGGGTGAAATAATTTGAACCATTTCTACTGAAGAATCAGGACAATTGCCAACAGTAATTTCAGTGACTGAGGCAAAACTAGACTTACACTCCTGCAGGAATACCTATTTACACTGACACTTCTTCTGTTGGGTCTGCTGGGTAAATTACAGGATGTGTTTTCCAAATGCTGGAAACGTAAAATGTAATGAGAACAGGGTGTATAGGCTTAGTTCTAGATAAAGTGACAAAGAATACAGAAAATTTGCATTCAAGCAAGAAAAATAACATTTTTGGAAGAACTACAGATGATGAATAGTGTATTTTCTGCAGAAGAAACTAACAGCTTTCCAGGAGAGATACCACAATGTCTTTCTTGGGGAAATAAATACTTGGAAGGGTAGGATTGTTTTGTGGAGCTCAAGGAACCTGAAGTGGATAATTTATTAATTTCACTTTTTTCCCCCCATGTTTTTATGTGAGACAAGTGAACGCTACTGTTAATTGACTGTTATTGTGGGTACAGTATCTCCTAATCTGATTTATAGTATTACTAGATTTCTACTTGTAATCTTTTGTGCTTTATTTCTTTAAATGTTTACAGGCAGGGATATAAAACAAAGCTCAAGAGCAAAACTAACTTGACTTCACAATTCTGAGCTGGACTTATTTTGAGGAATAAGCAGCAAAAAGTTCACTTAGAAAAACCAAACTAACACGAGTTTTAAAAGTAATTGTCTTGATAAAGTATGCATCATTACCAAGATCCAAACGGTTATTATTATTAATTTTAACTCTGAAATAAACTGTAGCACTGAACAATTGCTTTCACAGCTATTTGGTATAAATCTGTATAATCTTTTCAATGGTAAAAAAAAAAGTCTTTCAATAGTTAGAGCTGTTTAATACAAACATTGTAACTACTTACAACAGAGTACTCTTTACTTCACTGTTGTGTTTTAAGAACATTTTGCTGTATTCTTCTATCGTGATACATATTCACATAATAATGTAGCTCATTGAAGGAGAAGAATTTGTATTAAGAAACAGAAACACTTTTGTTCCTTCCGACTACACAACAATATCCTAAAATAAGGAACTGCTGAGAAAAGAAAGCAGGTTGTGTACACAAGTACTACTCTTGAAAAAAACTTGCTGAGATCTGTGGTCTTTCTCAGGTTTTATGCTCTTTTCCAAGAACAGAAATTTAGCGAAAAACCATCCTGATCAGAAAGTAGAAAGTAAAATTAGGTCAGATCTGACTACACACTGCTTTTTATCTAGTCTAAGCAGACACCCTTTGTGGAACTATGGTACATACAAGATAAACTAAAACATACACTTCCACTTTACTGCCGTAAGCTCACATGGGAAAAAAAGAAAGAAAAAATGCTCCGAGCCACCAATATAAAAAATGCATCTACCTATTTATTTAAAGCTTGGAAAGAAAATAATTGTGAATATAAAAATCAAAACCACATTCTTAATAGTAGCCCATAATAGCCAGTCTAGACTAAGACAGTAGGAGAATCGAAGTTTGTAGGGATGCAGAAAGATTTTATCCTATCAAGTGGATAGTTGCATGGGTGTGTGTGTATGTATAGCTACCTCCCACCCACCACACACACATATATGAGTATACATGTAACTATGCAAAACCACTTTCCTGTATTTGAAATTTTGCTGAAGATTAAGAGTCTGGTTTTTTTAACATAGGATATGATTACCTATTGGATTAAACTCATGCATCCTCATGCCTGGAGGTAATTTCTTCTCCCCAATGTGAATATTCTCTATCTTCTGATCAGTTGTGTTTGTTACTGTCACTTGCACAGATACCATACAATCACCAAAAATGCCTGGCTGTCTTGAGAAGTGATAATGAGCTGCTAATCCTTTCCCACTCATTCGATGAAGCAGTTCATGGGTTTTTGTTGGCACAGAGACTTGCGTAGTGACCTGTTAAGTACAACACAACAGTTGGCAAATGCTGTTAAGTCAAGAACAGTAAAAACGACAATTGAATATTGCATGTTTCACTCAGCTAGAGCACCTGCTTTTAAGTTGGAATTTTAGTGAACCAGAAACATGTAAGGACATATTCAAATGCATAAAGAAATTGCAGTAATAGATACCAGATAACAGACCCGAAAAACATTCCTGGTGATGAAAATAACTTTGTTGTATCCATCTCACTTTCCACTATGAATCTGTTTTCAATTTTTTAGCTTTATAGCTAGCTATTAGATTATCAACTTTTTTAAGAGTTACAGTTAAATAGTTATGTTTTTTCCAACAAGAAACATTCCGTGCATCAGAACTCAAGGGTATTCCCAAGCTCATTGTGTAATGTGAAAGTATAGTGAGAAATTGTCTTCTACTTGTCTTGTTAAAACCACAAAAAATGTTGTCTAACTATTACACTGGTGAAATAGTAAAAACATAGTTATATAGAGCAGAAGGATGCTGACACTTTTTAAATAGTCTTGCTGCTAAAAGCAGTAAGAGAAATCCCAAGGATGCTTGTGTCTATTCCATCCAGCAGAAATAGCATGAAAAAAAGACATTCAGTGTGCAAACAAATTCCCAGATCCTACTGACAAGGAATTCATGAGCTCAAAAGTATAAAGGTCAGGCGTATGCAGAAACATGCAGACAAGTGAATTTGAATTCTTTACATAAGTTTTAAGGAAAGATTAGGGTTACTTTAAATTATATTTATAAAATAATGACCTCTCTGACATCACATGACCAGACTTACAGCTAATGCAAAATGAATCGAAAAGGTGTAATTTGTATGGACCTTCACAGTTACTGAAAATTCAAAACATCTTTGAATAGAAGTTACAAACTTTCACAGATTAATAGTCTGCTTAGTTTTCTAGAAATAACTGACAAGGTCAAATTCTCAAAAAACAACTCAGCTGTCAAGAAATAATAAAGGAAGTACTTTGAATAATGAATATCTTATTGGTACACAGAGAGAGACAATAACAGTAAGAGGTTATTAGCAGTCAAATTAGTATGTTAGTCAAAGCATTGCTCAAATAATGAACAAAACTCAAGTTTTAAGATGGAATTGAAACCTTATTTTTAAGTTTAAGCTTAGCCTCTAACTTTTAATATTTAATTCAATTTGAGCAGGACATTCATAATAGCAAAATTATTTCATGAAATGGTTCTCCCATTTTACATTAACAAGTTTAGGATGTATGTTTAATTCATGCTAACACAAGTATTTTGAAGTGTGCTAGCTTCTTTGTGTCAACTTACGGGTGGCTTTATTAATATTTATTAATAGGAATAAAACCATTAAAAGTTAGCAGTCAGAAGTCCATCATGTAGCTACAGAGAATCATAGAACCATTAAGGTAGGAAAAGATCTCTAAGATCTGTGTCCAGTTGTTAAGCCAGCCCTGCCATCTTCAGTAAACCATGTTCCCAGGTGTCACACTCACATGCTTTCTGAAGACTCCCAGGAATGGTGATTCTACCACTTCTCTAGGCAGCCCATTCCAATGCTTGATAATTTTCAGTGAAGAAATTTTTTCCTGATATCCAACCTAAACCTCCCCTGGCACAACTTGAGGCCATTTGCTCTTGTTCTGTTACTTACCAGGGAGAAGAGACTGAACCCCACCTGGCTACACCCTCCTTTCAGGCAGTTGTAGAGAGTGACAAGGTCCCACCTGAGCCTCATTTTCTCCGGATAAAAGCCGCCAGCTCCCTCAGCTGTTCCTCATAGTGCATTCCAGACCCACCACCAGCTCCACTGCCCTTCTCTGGACTCACTACAGCACCAGAATGACCTTCCTGAACTGTGGGGCCCACAACTGGACACAGGATTTAAGGTGTGGCCTCACCACTGCCCAGTACAGGGGACAATCCCTGCCCTGCTCCTGCTGGCCACACCATTGCTGAGCCAGGCCAGGATGCCCTTGGCCTTCTTGGCCACCTGGGCACACCCTGGCTCATGTTCAGCTGCTGTCACCAGCACCCCCAGGTCCTTTTCCACTGGGCAGCTTTCCAGCCACTCTGCCCCAGCCTGTGGTTGTTGTGACCTGGGGTTGTTGTGACCCAAGGGCAGGACCCAGCCCTGGGCCTGGTTGAACCTCACACCATCGGCCTTCTGGACCTTTGCCTTTTACAAACCTGTGCTGGCTGGGCCAGAACCCCTGGTTATCCTGCATGTGCTGCCTGATGGTGCTCAGGATGAGCTGCTCCAAAATGCATACACATAGAGAAAAAACTCTCACTATACTTAAATTTTAGCACCAAATCAAATTTTACTGAATCCTTTCTGTAATTTTTAGAGATTTTAATCTATGTCCCCCTTCAGCATTATTTCTTGTTTCAGTTATAATTTCACTTGTGAGCCCATTCACTTTTATTTTCAACATCGTACTATACATAGCAACAAAAGTGCAAAGGACACTCAGAATAATGACATTATGTTTAAGTCATTTTTCTTCCTACAGAACATTAATTTTCACTTGCATTTAACGTGGCAGTACTAGAAATAAATAAAACATATGTATGTTGAACAAAGCAATTTAATTCTGGAAAATAAGAGTTTTCAAAGCCTCTACTTGCTAGCAAGGATTTTGAGCTGACAAAGGCTGATGTGACTGTAATGTGATGTATTTAACATCTGCATCAGTCTGGTAAACAGTTTTTTGTTTTAATTCTAAAATTTTTAAAGCATTTGCGATAAAACCCATGGGGCAGATACCTGCAATCACTCTGGGGTTAAAATAAAACCATACAGAGTTAACAGAACAAGAAGCATCTACTAACCAGGAGATAATCTCCTACAAATCTTACACAGCATATGTTTAAATAATAGAAGTCATTTGTGTACCTTTGGATGGTTTATGAAAATAACCAATCAATTCTGCAGACACAACATTATTTCTAAAGGAAATCTATGTGACTCATGATGCCTGCAGATACACAGAGACAAACCACACATATTTTATCAGTTTATTACAGTAAGCAAATAAGCGTGGAATGAGAGTGCACATAACTGTCTACTTAACGCTTACTGAAACATTTATAAGAGCTGTTATCTCCCTAATAACAGACAGACAGTGTGCAATTTTAGAGAGGAGAAAAGCTTCATATTTTTTAACACTTCACTAAAAAGTAACTGAAGAGTGTAAAATGAAAAATACTCTGTGCAGTTAGCTGGTAATGGACCATATTATCAACTCAAGTTAGATTTATAGGATACAAACTAGTCACTAATAGTTATTTTATGACAGAGCGTGTCTGCTTTTTGGGGTTTAGATTATTAAGATTAAACTTGCAAAACTTCTTTTTATACAGCTGTTTAGAAAGACAGTAAAAAAAAATAAAATATTGACTGCCCTCCCACCCCATTTTGACTGAAAGCAACCACATGCAGGGACTCCACAGTGATACTGTATGGTTACACTGTCTTGGTACCAGTCAGACTGGCCAAAAGGTTGACTGCACATGTTGAAAGATAATTCATCACCCTAAAAGAACTGCAAGTATTTTTAAACTAGTTCTTATATAAGAAAACTAGCAACATTAGGATTCTGCCCCCTGCCCCCACTTTTAATCATGGGGAAAAAAAGGGAAAAGTGTAAAATCACTGATAGTAGTAGTTCTGGCTTTTTTATAACAACTGGGCTGACTAGTTACAAACCACAGAATCCTCCCAATAAGAACATGTTTCTTTTAGCAAGCTCAGTAAGTCTGTATTAATTAAGCTTACATCGATACAAAAAACTGTTTTCCATAATTATTTAAAATAAAAAGCAGTACATGGTTTATTAAACCTTCTACAGAAAACACAGGCAGACATAAATTCCTCTATGAAGTACCATAGAATCACCAGCGAATCAGAATGGTTTGGGCTGGGAGGGACCTTCAAGAAGTATTGTTATTATTAATACTAGTATTACTACAGACACAAAGTTCTATTTTTTTCTTTTGTATTTATTCCTTAGTTAAAAAATCCTGCAAAAATGAACATAGATTAATTCTTGATCCTAATTCATAAATGTATATATGTTTGGATAAAACATGTATTATTGGAAAAAAATATTTGCTTCTAAGGATGATGAAAATTATAATTCCATTCCTCTAATTCACATTCTGTTAAAGCAGTGGACTACATCATTTAATCTAAGTAATCCTCCTACTGGCAATATCCATGACATAATCCAAGAATTACCTACTGAGCTGTGAGAGCTATAACCTCTCTCACACTCATGGTGAGGCTATGCTCCAGTAACTCTGCAACAGCTAAGAGGAGAAGGGCTATCACATAGCCCAGCCACATTTACATGATCTTTCAACTGAAGCAGTAAGAGCAACTTAACTATAATTTTATACTATTAGGAGAAAGATGGAAACGCAGAAAAACAATAGTCAACTACTGGCAGGAAACATGATCTTTTGCTCTATTAACAGTTATATATTACTGACAGTCACAAGGCAATGTCTCCCTTATATAGGTCTTACAAAAATAATTAATAATTCATAAAAAGGTAAAATAAAATGCAAGTGAAGAATGTCAGCATCCTAGTCTGCATTATTCCAAGAGGCTGTTGGAAATACCAACATTACAGCTTCCATAAGTCACAATACTATGGACTGCCAAAGTAATGATAGAATCCCTCTGACAAGGAGCAAGGAAACTAAACATGCAAGCTAGCTCCTATTTTTTACAATCTAAGAAAAGCAACTGGATACTGTCATTCAATTTGGGCTAATTTATCTAGACATACAGACACTCAAAGACATTATATTGAATTCTAGAAAACATTTTGCACCAAAGGTGCATTTAACTGCTCTACATCTACTAAATACTTTCTAAAAGCCATGTCTGCTAGGAACTCCTTCAATTTCTAATACATCCTAACTCCCTTCTTTTTGCATTGTCACCAACTTTTAGGCTCTACACTTCCCTTAATTATTAACATGTCAATGAGGCTAATTGAAAATTACCATATTAATAATCATATCTTTAAACTGTTAGTGATTCTAGACAATTTCAGACATTATAAAATCAGTTCCAAAAATTCTCACTTGATTTTGATATTGATAGGTTGATACTTCTGTCTCCAAAACCTTGCAAGGAAAATAAAAACCAAAAGAAATAAAACCCCAAACTGCTCAAATAGCTTCCACTGATTTTTAAATCATCCAGAGATGAATCTCAAGCAAAAGACCACTTTTATTATGCTGCCCATAGTCTACCTCTGTAAAGCTGACAAAATTGTTTCTCTTTTTTTTTTTTACTATAATATTTGTATGGTCTCAAATCATCCTTTCAAGAAGAATTATGCGCTCATCGAATGGCTTGGGTTGAAATATCAAGTTTCAACGTCCCTGCCATGGGCAGACACACCTTTCACTGGATCAGGTTGCTCAGAGCTCCATCCAACCTGGCCTTGAACACTGCCAGGGATGGGGTATTCACAACTTGACAGGACAACCTGCTGCAGTGCCTCAGCACCCTCACAGAACAGCATTTCTTCCAAATATCTGATCTAAACCTGCCCTCTTTCAGTTTGAACCCATCCTCCTTACCCTGTCATTACATGCTCCTGTGAAAAGTCCCTCTTCATCTTTCTGGTAGGCCCCTCCAGGTATCAGAAGGCTGCAATTAAGTCACTTGAAAGCTTTTGCTTTTCCAACCTTTCCTCATAGGGGAGGTGTTCCATCCCTCTCTATTCCTCTTGTTGGCCTCCTCTGGACTCACTCCATGTCCTTCCTGTGCAGGGAGCCCAGAGCAGATGCAGCCCTGCAGGAGGGGTCTCAGCAGAGCAGAGCAGAGGGGCAGAATCCCCTCCCTGGCCCTGCTGCCCACACTGCTCTGGATGCAGCCCAGGACACGTTTGGCTCTCTGGGCTGGGAGTGCCCATGGCTGGGGCATGTCCAGCCTCTCACCCACAGCACCCCCAAATCCTTCTGGGCAGGGCTGCTCTGATCTGTCCATGCCCAGCCTGTGCTGATACCAGGGTTGCTCTGACCCAGCTGCAGCACCTTGCACTTAGACTTGTTGAACTTTCAGGACATCCTCATGAGCTCTGTCCTAGAGCTTGTCCATGTGCCCCTGGATGGCATCTTGCTCTTCACATGTGGCAACTGTACCACTTCACTTGGTATCATCTGCAAATTTGCTGAGGGTGCATTTGATCCCTTTGTCTATGTCACTAATGAAGATATTAAATAACACTGGTTCCTGAGGGACACCACTTTGTCACTGAGGTCCATCAGGACTCTGAGACGCTGAACACTGCACTCTGGATGTGGCCATCTTCAAACACTTTCTTATCCATCTAACATTCCACCCATCAAATCCATCTCTCCAATTAGACAGAGGAGGAAGCAAAACAGGGAGAGCAGGAAGGCAGGATGAAGGGGAACCAAAGAGGCAGGGGAATCCCACTTGTTCCCTTATCCCATTTCACCCCTGGATCCCATCTGATCTCCACACTGCACTTCATCCCAGTCTGCCCCCTTACGATGGTATTTCCATTATCACAGTCTCCTCCCCTTATCCAAGCTTCTCCCACTTCCGGAGGACTGTGTCAAACGCTTAACAACAGTCCAGAAAAATGACATCTGTAACCCTTCCCTTGTCCACAGATGTATCACTCCATCTTTGAAAGCCACTGGCTTGGTCAGACAGGATTTGCCATTTCTGCAACCATGCTGCTTGTCCCAAATCACCTTCCCGTCCCCCATGTGCCCCAGCACAGCCTCCAGGAGGATCTGTTCCATTATCTTCCCAGGCACAGAGGTGAGGCTGACAGGTCAGTAGTTTCCTGGGTCCTCCTTTCTTCCCTTCTTAAAGATGGATACCACGTTTTCCATTTTCCAGTCACTGAGTTCCATGAATTTTCCAATGTCATGGAGAGTGGGTTGGCAACTACATCAGCCAGTTCTCTCAGGACTCTGGGATACATCTCCTTGGGTACAATCAGGCTCCCCAGGTGGTCACAAACCTCATCTTCTCTTAGAGTGGGAGGGACTTTGCTCTCCCAGTCCTCACCTTCCTGTCCATCCACTCAAGAGGGGTGGGCAGAATTTCCCATTGAAGACTGAGGCAAAAGCTGTTAAGTACCTCAGCCTTCTCTTTGTCTGTGGTTACCAGTTTTCCAGTGTTGTTTGTCAAAGGGGGTACCCTTTCTTTGACCTTCCTTTCCTGGTTAACATACCTGTAGAAGCCCTTCCCTTCATTCTTTGTGTCCCTTGCCAGCTTCAGTTCCAGTTTTGCTGCCTTGGCCTTTCTCACCCCCTCCCTACACAGCCGTGCTTCATCTCTAAACTCTTCCTAGGTCAGCTCTCCCAGTT
>VZRO01005225.1:132921-136364 GCA_013397915.1 Daphoenositta chrysoptera | reverse complement strand
CCCTGAGGGCAGTCTGTCAGGGGATCCCACTGACGAGGTTCCCAAGGGACTGGAAGCCTGCTTTCCTAAAGTTCAAGAGCCGGACTTTTACTCCTTACCCGCCCCATATCCCTCAGGGCTGCCCCTCCACCAGTGCCTGATCCCTGCAGCCCAGGCTGCCTCCAGTCTTGGTGTCCCAGTTAGCTCACCTGCACTGGTGACCAGCAGAGCCCAAAACACATCCCTCTGGCAGGACTGTCTGTCACCTGGTCACTCCATGCACTCAGGAGTCTCCTGGATTGCCTGCAGCCCCCCGCGCCCCTTTCCCAGCAGCTGCTGGGGGGGCTGGGTTCCCCCCACAGGACAAGACCCTGCGGGCACAAGGTCTCCTGTGGCTGGAGCCAAGGTTTGTCAGTGGCTGCCCTTGGTCAGGGGGCTGCAGCAGACCCCAGCCACAAGGTTGCCTTTGCTGCCTCAGACCCTGACTCCTACCCACAGGCTTTCCACCTGCTCACAGATATAAGCTGTGAATCTAGAGATTATCAAAATATTCAGTAGTACTAAATTATCCATTTTCTAATACTTTTATAGTCCTTAGATTTTTCTATGGTTTTCTTAAAACAGAATCAGCTAGACAGAATTGAAGTTACTCTGTATCAATAAAAAGTATTGCTCTTCGAGCATAAAAATGACTATATGATATAAAGGAACCAGAATTGGGCTTTAACCTGGAATTCATGAATAGCAGAAAACTCCAGTAGTTCCATAACAGACTAATCAAGAACTTTCAAAATGGAGTGTGCACCTGTTCTGTGTAACTGGGGGCCAGTGAGACAGCTTGCATTTTGCATAAATAATAGAGTCTAAAGCTTTGTATTACAATAACACCTGGTTTTATTTGAGATTTGGCATCTTTGCCTTTTTCTTCTGCTGAGCATAATGAATCGCATGAATAATCCAATGAAAATATTAGTAAAATCTTTTAAAACAGCACGTAAGAAAAGTTCAGTAGCAATAAAATGGGAATATTCTCATGATTAAGTCAGAGTTTTCAAACAAGCATGAAGAAAAGGGCTAAAGTCAGTCACATAATTACGGGATACAAACCTTGGTATAAATTCAGAAGTATACATTCTCCCCCAGAAGGTCTGCTGGGATCATTAGTGGACTATAAAAAGGGCTTAAACAGATAACAAGGAAATTTTTTTTTGTTATAACACTAACAGAACATTCCTACACTTAAACTGGTGAAATTCATACCTGTGCATGGGAGACCTCAAAATTTTCTATCCTTTTGCCCTGTGTATGCTTCTGTGAGGTGAAAAGCAGATGGTCTGGTGGCTGATGCATATGTGAGACTTTCATGAAGCAGCATGGAACACTTAGTCATTAGGTGTTTCAAGGAATAGGCTTTCTCCCAATACAAAACCAAGTGATTTACTTCAATTTCTTGATTCCATTCTTCCACTGACCATTAAACTGCAAAGTCTGAGGACTGCCCTTTGGGACAGCGTTTAGTGGTGGCCTCGGCAGTGTCAGGTTTGCAGTTGGACTCAATGATCTTTTTCAACCTCAATGATTCTTTGATTCTATGATTACCTGAAGTAGTTTAGGAGTTAGAAAAACAGAGTAAGGTGTCAGCCTCACCTTGCATCCTAATTATGAATTTGAAATAGTGGACATTGCTGAGAAGGATTAATATAGATTTTGGCATTGAGTCTAAATGACTTCAGAGAAGTCCCTACAAATGGTTTCTAGTATATTATTTTGATTTTTGGCACACAGCCAGTACTCTAGAGACCTCTAAAGTGAAAACATACTGAACCCTACTGGCCATAATGTATAATCTTACAGTTAAGTTTATACTATAACAACTCCTGCATATTGATTCTTTTCAACAGAAACATCTAGCACAAAATTTTCCCCAGAAAAGGACGTAATGTGTCAGGATAACTGTATAATATAATTGAAACACTTCTACACAGTATTACCCACAATCCAAAGTGAATTTTGCCTTTACTACACTATATTCAAAATCTAGTACAGGTATTTATGAATGCCAAAATGTAAATTACATCTTTGCCACCTTCATACAACTACATTTGAATCTCGTTCACCACATTGTTGTTGAAAAATGCAACACGTTATTTTGGCTTCTATCAGGATGATCCTAATGCACAGTAGACCACTCAAAAGGACAAAAACCTGAAATAAGCACTGAACTCACTGCACATAGACATCTGTATCAGCACTTTCTCAATGCAGAAGAATCTCTGTGTGTACCACGTTACATCTCTTATACATGATATTGATATGTCAATTTTCTTCAAGTTTTATTTAATTGCACATGTAATATTTTGACCTAAACAAATCCATAGTCCTCAGACTGCAAAAAATTACAACCGGCCTGAGGCCACGCTAACATATAGTTTTTCTGTTTTGTTTTCCCTAGGCTTTGTTTTTCATCCTTAAAAAGCAAGAAAAAAAAAATCATGCACTACAGTTAGTAGTCTGTTAAGCAATGAAGAGGTTTATTTATAACCAATTACCTTCAGTTTATATGTTTAAATTTAAGAGCACATTTCTATTTTTTTGACTCAGAAACAAAATTTATGGTGTCAAATGACATATTCATCCTTCACAAGGACCCTTCTTTTCACTCTCATAGGAAGAAGCACCACTCAATCCCACCCACACTGCCCAGAGCAATGCAAGCAACACCAAGCACAGCATGCTGCAGTCAAAAACCTGCCCCTGCAGATGTCTCTAATGAAGGCTCCACTGCACATACACAGACACCGAACATATCCAGTAGCTCTGGCCATGGTTAAGACCCTCAACTATGCTGATGACTGACAGCAAATTAGGTAGGTAACTTTTTCTCATCTACTTTTGAAATTACCTTGGTACTACTAATGTAGAGTATCACTGCTACTATTGTCTAAGACTGACACAGATTGTTAGCTTATCGAGCATAAATGCAGCAGCAGGAAGACTGTGACAATGACCATTTTTAAAACTTAGTCCATTTTAAAACATTTTTTAGTACACAAATGTATTTCATAGAACTACTATTCATAGTAGTTCAAATTTATGATTCATGTAGCAAGCATACATTCTAAAACTGCTGGTGTTACAAAGGTCCTTCAGTGTAAACCATAGAATGTTTTTTGTACATTTTTTCATAAAACATTCCAAAGCAATAATAGTAAAGTTTTACACAAACCTCCTTTTGCAGTCCTGAATTCCTAAATTGCACTATACAACTAAAAGATCTACTTTAGAATTCTTACAAATGTACCTTTCCCCCATTCTTCTGTCATCTTCAAATCAAGAACACAGATGCCAGAGATTAGAAACAAGCAACACTTGCAACCATATTAAGATGGAAATGTTTCTTAACCCAGGTGAACAAAAGTTAAAAATGAAAATTTTTATCTACTGCACAGAAACCAATTTTAAGT